>JACAAK010000044.1:0-54554 GCA_025093985.1 Calvatia gigantea
CAATTTTTGTTTCTTTCCGACCGGGTTTTTTTCCGGTATCTATGGTAGGCTTACACCCGTTTTTTACCTTTTTTTCATTTCCTAACCACCCCCTTGAAACGCTGCAAATTGTCTTCCCTTACGCCATCACATTAGCGACCGTCGGTTTGCTTGAAACAATGATGACCACCACGGTGGTAAATGAAGTTACAGGCACTGAAGGTGACCGTCATCAAGAATGTCGCGGACAAGGTATGGCCAATATTGTGAGCGGTTTTATGGGCGGTATGGCAGGCTGTGCCATGATTGGGACAGTCTGTGATTAATGTCAGCTCAGGTGCACGTACTCGACTTTCAACCTTAGTGGCTGGTGTGTTTTTACTGTGTTTGGTGGTGTTTTTTAAAGACTGGCTGTCCTATATTCCAATTGCGGCGCTGGTTGCAATCATGATCATGGTGGCATTTACAACCTTCCAATGGGACTCAGTTAAAAACATCGCTAAACACCCGCTACAAAGTAATGTAGTGATGCTCAGTGTCGTGATCATTGTCTTAGCCACACATAATCTTGCTTAGGTGTCTTTGTCGGAGTTTTACTGTCTGCATTATTTTTCATTAACAAGCTGGAAAGTACGGTTCATGTCCAGTCGGAACTACATAACCATACCCGTCGCTATCTAGTAAGCGGTCAAATTTTTCTTTAGTAGTTCAGAGAAATTCTTTCAGTTTTTTGACTTTAATGAACATATTCAGAAGGTTGAAATTGAACTCAGCCATGCACATATTTGGGATATGACTTCAGTCCAAATGTTAAATGCTGTAATTGAAAAGTTTGAAGCCCACGGTGTAGTGGTCGAGGTGTTAGGCTTAAATGAAGCCAGCAGCACCCTCATTGACCGTATCAGCTCATAAAGTTCAAACCATAGACAAAACAAAAGGGCGATGACGCCCTTTTACTATTATCCATAAAGCGAGTTAAGACTGATTCTTGCGACGTCTTAGACTGCCATACAAGGCCAAACCAATTAACCCTAATGCAGACCACAGCCCTGTACTTCCGGCATGGGTTTTATCATCATCGTTAACCACTGCATCGTTTAAGTCTAAATCCACAATCACAGGGTCATGGTCAGAAGAGCGGTAAGCATCGTCTGCATAGAATGCAGCAATTTGCTCCTCCGTTTTATATTCTTCGTTATAGTCTAATGCGGTCGGCTCATCCGCATTGATATGCCATGCAAATGCTTTTTTCACCAAAGGATAAAGTGCTACATCAGCAATCGCATGATCTAAATTGCCTGCACCACCATAACCTTGAGCATTACTGGCTACGCCGAAAACATAGCTATAAGCTGCTTTCCCTGACCAATTTTTTCATCATTCAACAATACTTTATAGTTGGCTTGTTCAAGCGCCAAAATGGGATCTTCTTGGCATAACTGTTCAGATCACCTAACAGTAAGACATTCGGTTTACTCACCTGTGTTGGATTCTTCGCGACCCACTGCATTAACGCTTGTACCGCTTTAACGCGGGTTGGATTCCAGCAACCTTGACCATCGCCCTGATCTGCCTCTATTGAGGTTTATCATCTGGACAGCTACCTTTAGACTTCAAATGGTTGGGAATAACCGTAAAAGTCTTCCCGCCTGATAAGGCTTGAAAGGTTTGCGCCATCGTGACTCGATTTTTCTGACTCTGGTCATCAAAGACCGCTGCAACATTGATTGGTTTGACGCGCTTAGCGTTATAAATAATGGCAACAGCAATCGCATCGGTTCCAAGTTTGTCAGCATTCGGAGGCGTTACATATTTCCAGTCACTCCCCAGCGCTTGGGCTAAATAAGCAACTGCACTACGCTCGCCATAACCATTGTTGGCAATTTCCATCAGACCATAAACATCCGCATCAATCGCTTTTAATGCACTGACAATTTTCTGATGTTGCTTTTTAAACTCAGCTTCGGAACTTGCACCACGTTCAGTTGGAAAAACCTTGTGCCAAACCATTGTCATAATTCAGTACATTAAATGCTGCAACACGAACTTGCTGTGTAGCCTTTGCTGGAACGCTTGCACGTGGGTTTGTCGCGTCTAAGACTTGTGGCGCTGTTGCACCAAGCACAGGTTGAATTCGCCATTGGTTATAGCGGTATTCTAAAATGCCTTGTACATTTTGCAGTTGTGCACCTGTACGTAGGGTGTTTTTAGCACTAAAGGAAGTTGGCAACCACGGCGTTCTGTTCTGATTGTTATAGCCATCATCCAAAATAAGTTTAGAACGCAAATTCTGTTGTGCCAGTGCTTTGGCTTCGGTTGAATGGGCAGGATATAAATTGGTTGGAATATATAAACGCGCAGGGCTTAAAGCCAGTTCTCCAAAACGCCCATAGTTATAGTTTTCACTGGACCGTGAGCGTTTGAGGGATGTTCACCAACATGCCCTGATAGCGTTTTGGTGCATGACCTGACATTTCAGTCAAACTATCAAAAGGCAAATTGATCGCCGTTGGTTTAACCCAATCACTTGCCGAAGGATTACAGACATTAATATCGCTACTTAAATCTTGAAGCTGTAATTGGTTTTGATAGGTTTTTAACTTGCCTTTGAAAATGACTTCCTGCCCCACTTGACCACCTGTCACACTACTTGAAGAAGGAACATAGACAAACACCGCATTACTGCTATTGGCTTTGGCTTGAGCATCTGGGGTTTGGACAAAGAAACCTGAGAAACCATTGTTATAACGATAATCTGCCGTAATTACGCCTTTCACCACATATTCCTCCTCTTGCGCTGCACTTTGCAATGTCGCAATTGGGGTCGCTGTCGTACTACAGCTCACGGAGCTTAGAGGGGGTGCCGTATTTCCAGCAAGATAACTGGAAAATGCATTTCGGTCTGACCATTTTTCCCATGCCGATGCCAAATCAAACGGTGCGCTAACGTCAATCCCTGCACTGGATACATTATTACTTAATAGTGTGCGTTTAAAACTATTCGCTGTTGCAACACTACCCCATCCAGTGCTTGGTCTTTCACCCACTGTGCCAAAGCGGTCAATCGCAACGCCATTATGATAAAGCACCAAGCATCGTCACCATTGAAAGCTAAGTTCGCCTGCTGTTGCACCGTATCGCCTAGAGCTTCTTTTAAAGCAGAATGCCCGACTAGATAATGCCCCTTTGCTGCCAATTGCCCTGTCAAACTCACCGTCAAATTTGCACTGTTACTGCCATTTTGCGTATTGCTTGATCTGATATTCTGCCAAGTTGACCGTCGTCGGATCTGGATTATAAATTTCCAATCCTTTCTTATTTGAAGTTCCATCTACATACTGACTAAACAATAACTGTGCATAGGCAGGAAAGGAACAACCCGCCAAAATCAGGCTCAGGCTTAATATCTGTGGCTTAAATTTTCATCATTTTTTTATCAGTTGGTTAAATCAGCTGGCAGGTTAATTTTTATTCGTTACATCATGATTAATAAATGATGACAATTTCTAGGCTGCGCAAACATGGTGGTGCTGAATTTAATAAATTCTGAGTAAAAAATTTGACTTGTCCTGCTCAGGACTTACAATACCGCTTTCGAATTTCTACATCTGCCAAAATTATGACGAATGATCAATTAGACCAGCAAGTCGTCGAGCTAGACAACTTAAATGAACACCGCGAAATTGTGACATTTATGCGTCGTTCATCTCCGCTGAATACCTCGCAACGTACTGCGCTTGAACAATATGGTCACATGATTTTGGAATACCCTGTAGGTGACCTACGCCAGCAGTTTGAACATCCAGAGCGTCCGCTCACGGTTGAAATTGGCTTTGGTATGGGACGTTCATTGGTCTTGATGGCGCAGGCCAACCCTGAACGTAACTACGTCGGGATTGAAGTGCATGTTCCAGGGATCGCGCAATGTGTGTATGAAGCTGGAATTGCAGGCTTAACCAATCTTCGTCTTTTAGATGCAGATGCTATTCAAGTCTTACGTGAAATGCCAGACAACAGCATCAATGCTGTGCAACTGTACTTCCCAGACCCATGGCAGAAAAACGTCACTTCAAACGTCGCTTCGTGTCACATGACCGTATGCCACTGGTTGAGCAAAAGTTGGAAATGGGTGGCACATTCCACGCAGCAACTGACTGGGAGCCGTATGCAGAGTGGATGATTGATGTACTCGATAACCGTCCAAATCTTGAAAATATGGCAGGTAAAGGCAACAGCTACCCACGTCCAGACTGGCGTCCACAAACTAAAATTTGAACGTCGTGGACTCGAAGAGGGTCATAAGATCAACGACTTCTTATTTAAGAAAATTAAATAAGTTTTGTGTTTAAAAAAATAGGGCTTAGTGCCCTATTTTTTATTTTGAAATGATTAAAACACATGTCGAATTTCAACCGTTGGATCATGTTCATCCAAGCGTTTTTGCCAAAATATGTAAACGTCGTGTCGGCACTGCGGGAAACAAATGATGCTCCACATGATAAAACATGTTATAGGTCACGACCCGTTTAAACTCATTACGCACTGTACGCGCCATATACACATGATCTTCTGTATCATGATGTACCGTCCACACCGCAAAAAACGCCGTCATACATTGCCCAATTAACATGGCACTGACATGATATTTTAAAATACTGATATCCAAGATCACAAAAACCAAAAACAATACAATGACGTTGGCAACCAGTTCAGCAGACATCCATTTTTTCTGGGTTTTAGTCCCAACCTCAAAGGCTTTTTTATGCAACATCCATGGAAAAAACTGGGCCAAAAAGCAAAGCTTGCCACCACTTCATGGTTGCACTTTTCGCTTCAATATCTTCTTCCTGCATGCAATGCTGATGGTGACGCAGGTGATTAATTTGTACAGCATGCATCGAGCCGAGCATGACGATGCTCAAAAAAAACATGACCCAATGAGTCGCAGGACGGCTAATACCTAGGGCAAAATGAAAAGCGTTATGCACCTGTCTGAGTCCTGTTAAGAAAAACATAAACGAGCAAAACAGCGCCAAGACATACCACTGTAAACTTGCAAAAATGAAAGAGACAATCAACCACGGTAAAGAAATAAATAACTCACTGACAACATCGGTACGGCCTAACTGTACGAGATCTTTCCACTGCACTTGTTCTAATAATGAATGTGAACGCATACGCCCTCTATTTGTTTGTATTTATTTTAAGCAATACTGTACCGAATCTTAGGACATAAAAAAAGCCACGTTTTCAGTGGCTTTGCTTGTTCTTTGTGGCTTGCATCATCGTTTCTTATTTTAAATGTTAACTGTGACGTTGACTGATTTGCTGACTCATTAAGGCATACACTTCGGCAAGATTTTCTCGTTGAACTTGTGCAAGCATCTGTTGATGCATCTGTAGAATATTCTGATCCTGACGCATCGCAGGGCCAGTTTGCATCTGCTTCGGGTCATTCTGTGTGACTTTCTGCGCGGTTTCTAAAATCAAGGGGTATAACAGACTAAAATCGACCTGCTCTGCATCCACCACTTGTTTCGCCATGTCATAACAATAATTACTAAAATTACAGGCAAAGACAGCCGCTAAATGCAAACTTAGACGCTGTGCAGAGCTGTAGCTATACACGCGTTGGCTCAGGCTTTCTGCCAGTGTATGTAGTCTTTGAAGATCCGTATTTTCAGTGGCTTCTACAAACAACGGTGTATTTGACCAATCAATTTCACGTTCTAAGCTAAAGGTCTGTAAGGGATAAAAAACTCCTGCACGTGCATGTTTCGTCGACAAAACTGAAAGAGCTGTACTCCCTGAAGTATGTACAATCAACACATTCGGCAGATATTCAGTCAATGCCGAAATCACATTCGGAATAGACTGATCACTTACTGCAATCATCACCAAATCCACATCAACATTTAACTGCTTAAAATGACTGACCGCCTTTGCATGTGCGACTTGCGCTAAATCCGCAGCTTTGTCGAAGCTTCGGCTATAAATATTGATGATTTCATGCTGAGACATCAGGGCTTTGGCCAAATGATGAGCCACCGTCCCGCTCCAATTAAACTGATCCGCATCTTCATTTCACTATTTTAAAGTGCCTACAGCATGCCAATAAAAAAAGGATGAAGCAATTCATCCTTTTTATTAAATTAACACTGACCCACTAAAACTTACGCAGGGTCAAAATCTGTTCACTACGACCAAATGGCCCTTGCTCATCGTGCAAAACCGCACTGGTTAAACCGATACCATCATCACCATATTGCTGCGTCGCTTCCAAACCTAACCATTTCCCTTGGGGTAAACGGTATAAATGCAGTTGTAGGTCTAAATTGGGACAGCCCCATCCAGATGCTGGATTTTGACGTGGGACAATACCGTTGGCTGTATCGACCATGCCCAATAAGCGCACAAAACTCGATGTGTCCTGACCTTCCACCATGTCCAAATCATTATGTAACCAAACAATGCCTTTACCCGCACGGTGCCCTTCTGCTGCACGTGTCTCAATACTCTGGATATACCACCCGGCCAACATTTCATCCCATCCCATACTGGCAAAGTTTCAGGATCTACAATCGGTTGATCTTCCAGCCCTGCAATTGCACTGGTATCTTGCTTCATCATTTTCCAAGCACGGGCCACAATACAAGTCTTCCCGTTTGCTTTCATTTCCGCCTCGATCAGTTCAATGGTTTTTCCAGCACGAATGACACGGGTATGCACGGTAAACTCACCAAAAGCGATCAGTCCAAAAATATCTAAACTCACGCGTCCAATGCGCATCTCATGGCGTGTTTGAAACTGCTCTAACTCCGCACACAAAACCCCTGTTGCAGGTGCCATGTGCTGTTCATGCGGATTCCATGCGCCTTGTGCATGAATATTGGACAGATAAGACGCCGTACAGCTCCCATCACTGTGCTGTTCACGATTTAAAGTTGATAATAGGCTGCCATGTATATTCCTTCACTCTTATCTTTAAAATGTATCTTTTTACTGCCATTGGTTTTTACTTTTGTGAAAAAAAAACCATAATAATTCAACAGTTGACTATAAATTCGCACTTCATTAAATCCCAACTTTAGTCAGAAGCTCTCGCATCTGGCTGGCCGAAACCAAATAAAAATCTTGTTGCAGGCGCTCGAGCATCTTTTCACTTTGTACTACTGTCAGTCCAATGCGCTGACACAGGTTTTGTAGAACCACGAGTTCAGTTTCATGGCTTGAATGCATAAGATCATAGCTGAGTAATATCGCTTGCGTTTTCAAACAGCGCAAAATATCGGCAAAGAAAAAGGTCTTTTCTGGCAGTGGTATAAAGTGCGCCACCAATATAGCCAAAGCTGCATCAAACTGTGCATTTTCCGGTAATGCGGTTTGTATCGCCATGCACAAAGCGAACCCGTGTTAAATCACCATGGGTCGTGTTCAATAACTGCTGCGCTTTTTCAATCATGGTCAAAGATGGGTCAACCGCGGTAAAACTCCAAGTTGGATGCTGCGCCAACAAATATGAAAGCTCATAACCTGTACCACACCCCACAATCAATACGTGCGCATGTTTTGGTAGATGTGTTTTTAAAATGGCTTGAATTTTGCAGATGAACCAACTCATTAACCTGGAATGAGCTTACGAATATGTTGATCATAACCATCCACTACAGTTTGACTCTGAAAGTCTTTCGCCATTTTATTGTTCACTCATCTACTTTTATTCACCGCCCTAAATCTACACGTTCATCACCGCATGTTCTAGCACTTAAGCCACAGCCATAGCATCGACCGTTAACTCAGCAAGTTGCGGTTTGGCTTTTTCTGCATGTAAACCCAGTTTTTGAAAGAGTTGTTGATCCTTGCCTTGTGCTGTATTTGGCGTAGTCAGCAATTTCTCACCAGAAAACAGCGAATTTGCACCTGCCATAAAAGCCAAAGCTTGGTCGGCATCGGACAACGATTCACGTCCCGCGGACAGACGAATATAGCTTTTCGGCATAATGATGCGCGCTACTGCAATAGTGCGAATCCACTCGGTCACATCTAACTTTTCAACTTCTGCCAAAGGCGTACCTTGCATTGGAACCAACATGTTGATCGGCACAGACTCAGGATGTATCGGTAAAGTCGCCAATTCAAACAGTAATCCAATTCGATCTTTGGTCTCTTCACCTAGGCCAACAATCCCGCCACTACACACTTTTAAGCCTGCTTCTCGAACATGACTTAAGGTATCTAGACGATCGTCAAAGCTGCGGGTACTAATCACATTTGGATAGTACTCACGAGACGTGTCTAAGTTATGGTTGTAATAATCGAGTCCTGCACCTTTTAAACGTTCGGCTTGGGAGATATTCAGCATGCCTAGGGTCATACAGGTTTCTAAACCCAATGCTTGACTTCACGCACCATATCCAAGACATAAGGCATATCGCGTTCATGTGGATTTCGCCATGCTGCGCCCATACAAAACCGAGTAGAACCTGAGGCTTTCGCCTGCTGTGCTTCACTAATGACCTTTTCAACCGCAATTCTTTTTTCAGCTTCGAGCTTTGAGTCATAACGCGCAGACTGTGAACAGTATTTGCAGTCTTCAGGGCATTTGCCTGTTTTGATCGATAGTAAAGTACTGACTTGAATCGCATTCGCTTCAAAGTACTGACGATGAATTTGCTGTGCTTGAAAGACCAAATCTAAAAAAGGCTGTTGGTAGAGTGCTTGTATTTCAGCGCGAGTCCAATCATTTCTCAGGTGCATATGCTATTCCTTTTGCTTTTCACTTCGGACTTTCCTTTGGCTTTAACCCAGCAAAGGAAAGTCCGTCTTCAACCTTATGCGATTTCTTTCAAATCCAGTTCATTACGCATAAATTCCTGCAATTTAAACTTCTGCGCTTTGCCCGAAGCCGTCATTGGGAACTCATTAAAAAACCGGACATAACGTGGAACTTTATTGTGTGAAATATGTTCAGCACAGTACTGACGGATCGACTCTTCAGTAATTTCATGATGCTCATGTAAAATAATACAAGCACACAATTCTTCACCATAACGCGCATCTGGCAGACCTATGACTTGGACATCGCTGACATCAGGATGGGTATATAAAAAGTCTTCGATTTCTTTCGGGAATAGGTTTTCTCCACCACGTATGACCACATCCTTAATTCGGCCTTTAATTTTCACAAAGCCTGCTTCGTCCATTTCTGCGATGTCACCTGTATGCATCCAGCGTGCTGAATCAATCACTTCTTGCGATTTTTCATGGTCTTCCCAATACCCCAACATTACCGAATAGCCACGAACACACAGTTCACCCAACTGGCCCGCGCGGCACAACTTGCCTTGTTCATCTACAATTTTAATTTCAAGATGTGGATGGACGCGCCCAACGGTTCCGACTCGTTGTTCAACTGAATCTGAAGTTGAACTTTGTGCACTGACAGGTGCTGTTTCAGTCATACCATAGCAAATGGTAATTTCAGACATATGCATCCGATCAATAACACGTTGCATAATTTCACGTGGGCACGGACTACCCGCCATAATGCCTGTACGTAAACTAGAAAGATCAAAATCATCAAACTGTTCATGCTCTAAAATGGCAATGAACATGGTCGGTACACCGTATGCGGCCGTACATTTTTCTTGCTGAATGGCTTTTAACGTTTCTAAAGGATTAAACACCGCCGATGGATAGACCATGGTTGAACCATGCGTAATGCAGGCCAAATTACCCATCACCATACCGAAACAGTGAAAGAGCGGTACAGAAATACAGACTCGATCGGCAGGACTTAAGTGAATGGCTTCACCAACAAAATAACCATTATTTAAAATATTATTATGTGTCAGCATTGTGCCTTTCGGTTACCTGTGGTGCCCGAAGTAAACTGGATATTGATGGTTTCATCAAACTGCGATTCGCTTGCAACGAGCTCTAATTGATTGAGCTGTCTCTTGCTGGGGGGAGTGAGCAAATCGCTAAAACGATGCAAACCCGTATGCTCTTCTTCATCAATTTTAATAATATATTTCAAATGTGGCAGTCGTTCTGCCTTTAACACTTTATTTTCAGCACCTTTAATTTCAGGTGCAATTTTCATTAGAATATCTTGATAATTCGTGCTTTAAATTGCGATGCAATGACCAAGCCCTTACAAGAAACTTTATTCAACACATATTCGAGCTCATTACTTTTATAGGCAGGGTTCAAGTTGACTAAAATGATACCCGCTTTAAACGCAGCAAACTGGGTGATCGTCCATTCCACACAGTTCGGTGACCAAATCGCAAGTCGATCGCCTTTCTTCAAGCCCAGTTTTAGTAAACTACAGGCAAACGCATTGACCTGAGCTTGTAATTCCTTATACGTGAGTCTGACATTTTGATGCAGGCTGACAACAGCATCTTGTTCCGCATACTGCTGACAAGCCTGATCAAATTTCTCACCAATTGTCATGCCTAATAGGGGCTGACTGCTCGTTCCATAGGCATAACTTAACCGTTCTTGTGTCATCGAATCGATCTCCTTGATTCATTGTAATCTTGTTATTCAACTTTAATTGTTCTATGACTACTTCCCTTCAAACACCAAGCCTTTGTGTTCACACCTGCTACTATTTTTCCTCCTGAACCTGAACTGCATTGACACAAAATTCGGCAATTTGTTTCACAAAGTAGTCTTTATAGTTTTGATCAAACATCACATTTCGAGACGGATTTAAAGGCTCAATCACCACAAAAGTCATGGCGCCGACCACACAAAGTGCTGCGGTATTTAAATCTTCAAATCCAAACTCACCGTTAATTTTCCCTGCGGCCAGTATTTCTTTGATGCTCTGTTTAATCAGCTGTTTACTGCGAAAACGTTCATGTTCTAACTCAGCATCGACTGGCTCAAACATGAGTGAATACGCAAGTTGGGGGCTATTCATGGCACGTTTCACAAACGTGGTTACCGCCTTGTCCAATTTCTGTTTTGACGTAAGCTCACTTTCAGCAATGTGATTTAAAATTTTCACCTCATGCTGAATGGCCTCAGACAAAACCTCAATTAACACTTGGCTTTTGTTATCGAAGTATCGATACACCAAACCACTCGAAACACCCGCGCGTTCAGCAATTGCTTGAATTTGCGCGTCTTTAATCCCCCCTTGAGCAATAAGTTCACGAGCGGATTGCAAAATCGCTTCACGATTTTGTTCCATTCGCTCTTGCATCAACGATGATCTTTTATAACTCATAATTCTATTCTCAACCAGATAAAATGAATTGTAAATCAATTTGTGAATTTTAGTTCACTTTTTTAAAAATTCGATGTATTGTAAAAATCAAGCACAACAAAAATGCTTTATCAGGAACAATAAATACACTCATAGGACGAATGAAGAAATGACCCTACAAAGCTTAAATTTCGGTTTAGATGAAACACTCATTGCACTGCGTGATTCCGTTGCGGCTTTTTGTGCCAAAGAAATTACTCCTATTGCTCAACAAGTCGATCAGAACAACGAATTTCCGGCTCAGTTGTGGAAAAAATTTGGCGATATGGGCTTACTCGGTCTAACCGTCAGTGAAGAATATGGCGGTACAGGCCTAGGTTATTTAGCGCATATCATTGCCATGCAGGAAATCTCACGTGCTTCAGCTTCGATAGGTCTTTCTTATGGTGCACATTCTAACCTATGTGTGAATCAAATTAACCGAAATGGCAGCGAAGAACAAAAGCAGCGCTATTTACCTAAGCTGATTTCAGGTGAATATGTCGGTGCACTTGCCATGTCTGAACCAAACGCAGGCTCAGACGTAGTCAGCATGAAACTCAAAGCTGAAGATTGTGGCGATCACTTCCTGTTAAATGGTTCAAAATGTGGATCACCAATGGTGGTGATGCTGATGTACTTGTGGTGTATGCCAAAACTGATCTGCATGCAGGTGCTAAAGGCATGACGGCTTTCCTTGTAGAAAAAGGCATGGAAGGTTTTAGCCACGGCACACATTTAGACAAGTTAGGTATGCGCGGTTCGAACACTTACCCCCTGTTCTTTGACAACGTGAAAGTGCCAAAAGAAAAACGTGATGGGCGGTGTAGGAAACGGCACGAAAGTGCTCATGAGTGGTTTGGACTATGAGCGTGCGGTTTTAAGCGCAGGTCCTTTAGGCATTATGGATGCCTGCATGGACACCGTGATTCCGTATATCCATGACCGTAAACAATTCGGACAAGCGCTCGGTGAGTTCCAGTTGATGCAAGGCAAAATTGCCGATATGTATTCGACTTGGTTGGCATGTAAAGCGTTGGTTTATGCTGTGGGTGCTGAGTGCGACAAGGCTGACCATAGCCGTAGCCTACGTAAAGATGCAGCCAGTGCAATTTTATATGCCGCGGAAAAAGCCACATGGATGGCAGGTGAAACCATTCAGACCTTAGGTGGAAATGGTTATATCAATGAATTTCTGCAGGCCGTCTATGGCGCGATGCAAAACTCTATGAAATTGGCGCGGGAACTTCTGAAATTCGCCGTATGTTGATTGGCCGTGAACTGTTTAATGAAACAGCTTAACCCTCCACAACAATAAAATGACAAGGATGTTCGTGATGAATCAATTACATAGCAAGATCAATATTCGAAGTGAAGACTTCAAAACTAACCAAACCGCGATGCAAAGCTTGGTCGATGACTTAAAGCAAAAAGCAGAACAAATTGCTTTAGGCGGTGGTGAAGCGGCGCGACAAAAACATTTGGCACGCGGAAAACTATTAGCACGTGATCGTATTGATCAGTTAATTGATGTAGGCACCGCATTCCTTGAAATTGGTCAGTTGGCAGCACAAAACGTCTATGCAGACGATGTGCCTGCGGCTGGTGTCGTTGCTGGTGTAGGTCAGGTCAATGGTGTGACCTGCATGATCGTCGCCAACGATGCGACAGTGAAAGGCGGCACGTACTACCCATTGACGGTGAAAAAACACTTACGTGCTCAAGAAATTGCGGAGCAAAACCATCTGCCCTGTATTTATTTGGTGGACTCAGGCGGTGCATATTTGCCGATGCAGGATGAAGTTTTCCCTGACCGTGATCACTTTGGCCGTATTTTCTATAACCAAGCACGCATGTCAAGCATGGGAATTGCCCAAATTGCGGTGGTCATGGGGAGCTGTACAGCTGGGGGTGCTTACGTACCTGCCATGTCTGATGAAACCATTATTGTGCGTAATCAAGGGACGATTTTCTTAGGTGGCCCACCATTGGTGAAAGCAGCAACGGTGAAGTGGTTAGCAGTGAAGACTTAGGTGGTGGTGATGTGCATACTCGCCTGTCTGGTGTGGCGGATCATTTGGCTGAGAACGACGAACATGCCATTGCCATTGCTCGTAACATCGTAGCCAACCTGAATAAAGCACCACATACGCGTGCAACAGAGATTGAAGAACCGTTATTTGATGCAACAGAACTATATGGTGTTGTGCCAAGTGATGCACGCAAGCCATTCGATATTCGTGAAGTGATTGCGCGCATTGTCGATGGTTCACGTTTTGATGAATTCAAAGCTCGCTTTGGCACCACCTTAGTCACAGGTTTTGCCAAAATATATGGCATGCCCGTTGGCATTATTGCCAACAACGGTATTTTATTTTCAGAGTCTGCACAAAAAGGGCTCACTTTATTGAGCTCTGTACGCAGCGCAATATTCCCCTACTGTTCCTTCAAAACATTACTGGCTTTATGGTCGGTCGCCAATACGAAAATGAAGGCATTGCCAAAAATGGCGCCAAACTGGTCATGGCTGTTGCAACCGCAAATGTCCCGAAACTTACCCTTGTGATTGGTGGTTCATTTGGTGCAGGCAACTACGGTATGTGTGGTCGTGCCTATTCTCCACGCTTCATGTGGACATGGCCGAACTCGCGTATTTCGGTTATGGGTGGTGAACAAGCGGCAAGTGTATTGTCGACCTTAAAGCGTGATCAAATCGAAAAACGTGGCGAGTCTTGGTCTGCGGCAGAAGAAGATGATTTTAAACAGCCCTTCCGTGACCAATTTGAACGCCAAGGCCATCCATATTATGCATCGGCGCGTTTGTGGGATGACGGTGTGATTGATCCTGCACAAAGCCGTCAGGTGCTCGGTTTAAGTTTAGCCGCAGCCTTAAATGCACCCATCCAACCGACCAAATTCGGCGTGTTCCGCATGTAGGAGATGAGTGATGAGCTTTCAATATTTACAACTCGAACAACGCGACCAAGTGGCAACGGTATGGATTAATCGTGCAGAAATGCATAATGCCTTCAATACTCAAGTGATTGAAGAACTGCACCGCTGCTTTAGCGAACTCAACACACGTGATGATGTACGTGTGGTGATTTTAGCTGGACGTGGCAAAAGCTTCTCAGCGGGTGCTGACCTGAACTGGATGAAAGAAGCAGGACAAGCCTCACAGGCTGAAAATGAAGCCGATGCATTAAAACTGGCGAAAATGCTACAAAGTTTAGCAACATTAAAACAACCAACCATTGCCCGTGTGCAAGGCATTGCTTTTGGTGGTGGGATGGGCCTGGCTTCTGCCTGTGATATTTGTGTCGCAAGCAGTGATGCTAAGTTGCAACCTCTGAAGTGCGCTTAGGTTTAGCCCCTTCAACCATTAGCCCTTATGTGATTCGTGCGATTGGTGCACGTCAGGCTTCACGCTACTTTTTAACCGCAGAGCGTATTTCTGCGGAGCAAGCCCTACACATTGGTCTGGCGCATGTAGTGGCCGATGCTGAACAGTTAGATGAAAAAGTCGCAGAAATGGTCGATGCCTTACTTTTGGGTGGGCCAGAAGCACAAACGTCTTCAAAACAACTCATCCAAATGGTCGACCAGCAAGTGTTAACCGAAGCATTATTGTTGCAAACAGCACAACATATTGCCCATGTACGCCAAGGATCAGAGGCGAAAAGTGGCTTAAATGCTTTTTTAAATAAACACAGTCCAGTCTGGATCAAGACGACGGCATAACAACAAGAAAGGATATCGATATGTTTAATAAAATCTTAATTGCGAACCGTGGTGAAATTGCTTGTCGTGTGATCCGAACTGCAAAAAAAATGGGCATTGCCACCGTTGCAGTCTATTCAGATGCTGACGCTCAGGCGCAGCACGTGCAACAAGCCAACGAAGCCATTTATATCGGCGAATCCCCTGCTGCACAAAGCTACCTACAAATTGAACGTATTATTCAAGCTGCCTTAGACACAGGTGCTGAAGCAATTCATCCAGGTTATGGCTTTTTATCTGAAAATGACCAATTTGCCAATGCCTGCCAAAAAACAAACATTGTCTTTATTGGTCCACCTGTAGATGCCATTTTAGCTATGGGCCTCAAAGCCACTTCTAAATCCTTAATGGAGAAAGCAGGTGTACCGCTGACACCGGGCTACCATGGCACCAACCAAGATCCTGATTTTTTAAAACAACAAGCCGATACCATTGGCTACCCTGTGCTGATTAAAGCCAGTGCTGGCGGTGGTGGTAAAGGCATGCGCTTAGTTGATCGCGGCGAAGACTTTTTAAGCCATCTAGCTTCATGTAAAAGTGAGGCGCGTTCAAGCTTTGGCAATGACGATGTTTTGGTTGAACGCTATGTGGTACAACCGCGCCATATTGAAGTACAAGTTTTTGGTGATACACATGGTAACTATGTGCACCTCTTTGAACGCGATTGTTCGGTACAACGTCGCCATCAAAAAGTACTAGAAGAAGCACCTGCACCCCAAATGGCAGAACCAAAACTCGAAGCCATGCGCCAAGCCGCTATTGATGCAGCACGTGCAGTGGATTATGTCGGTGCAGGACAGTTGAGTTTATTGTGGAACAAGACGGCACGGCGTATTTCATGGAAATGAATACTCGCCTGCAAGTTGAGCATCCTGTAACAGAGATGATTACAGGGCAGGATTTGGTGGAATGGCAACTACGTGTAGCTTTTGGTGAACCGCTGCCTAAACAACAACATGAGCTCAGTATTCATGGTCATGCATTAGAAGCGCGTGTCTATGCTGAAGAGCCTGAAAAGGTTTCTTACCTGCAATTGGTAAAATCCACTACCTGCACTACCCTCAGCAAAATGAGCATGTCCGCGTAGACAGTGGCATTGTTGAAGGGGATGAAATCACGACCTTTTACGACCCAATGATTGCCAAATTAATTGTTTGGGCAAAGAATCGTGAAGCCGCACTCACCCAAATGCACCACGCACTGAGTCAATTTCATGTCGATGGCTTGGGCAATAACATAGCATTCTTAGACCGTTTGGTCCGTTCAGAATCGTTCAAAACCGCCAACCTCGACACCAACTTAATTCAACGTGAAGAAGCATTTTTACTGCAACACAATGAAACAGCCTCTTCAGAACTCATCATCACGGCGGCATTGATTGAACTCTTGTCTCGCTTTGCCAGCAATAAAGCCGCTGTAAATCCTGTATGGCAAGCCAAGTCTCTATGGCGTTTAAATCTTAATGCCAGCTATGCCATTAAACTTGCACTAAACGATAAAGAACATAAAGTCTATTTCAGTCCAGCGGCAAAAGGCTTTACAGCAAAGTACAATGAACATAGCGTTTTCATTCAGGGTGAATTGTTAGAAGCACATTTAGCTAAAATTGAATGTGCAACAAACAAAAAGACCTATGCTTATAGTTCAAATGCGCAGGGCCTAACCCTGTATGCAGATGGTCAAAGCTATAAATTTTCACATATTCAGCCTAACTTTAATACTGAAGATGATGCTTCTGATGCCAACAACTTAAAAGCACCAATGCCAGGTGTGATCACACAAGTCTTGGTACAAAACAACAGCGCAGTGAAAAAAGATGATGTCCTCCTCACGCTTGAAGCGATGAAAATTGAATATTCAATTCGTGCTCCACATGATGGCATTGTCTCTGCGGCTTACTTCCAAGTCGGTGATCAGGTCAAAGCGGGTGATGAATTGGTTGAGTTTTCAAGCTTGGAAGGTGCCGCATGAATGAATTTGTCAAAATTGTCGAAGTCGGGCCGCGAGATGGTTTGCAAAATGAAAAGACACCGCTCACTTTGGATGACCGTCGCAAACTGATTTTAGATTTAATGCAAACAGGACTCAGTGCCATTGAAGTGGGTTCTTGCGTCTCTGCAAAGTGGGTTCCACAAATGGCACAGAGTGATGAACTCTTTGCCAGCTTACCCAAAGATCCGAATATCAGTTTTAGTTTACTGACTCCGAACTTGAAAGGGTTTTGAGTCTGCTTTGGCAGTTGGCTGTCAGGAGGTTGCCGTTTTTACCGCAGCTTCCGAAAGCTTTACCCAAAAGAACATCAATTGCTCCATTGACGAAAGCTTTGAAAAATTTGCAGACATCATGGCTGCGGCGAAAGCCCATAACATCAAAGTGCGTGGTTATGTGTCTTGTATTGTCGACTGCCCCTATGAAGGTGCAATTGCACCGAGCAAAGTTGCACACGTCAGTCAACGTTTGCTGGACATGGGCTGTTATGAAGTGTCCTTAGGTGAAACGATTGGCACGGCGACACCAGACCGTGTGAAAAAAGTCTGGCAGGCGTGTTTAGCGGAAATGGATGCTGCGAGTCTAGCAGGACATTTTCATAATACCTATGGCATGGCGATTGCCAATATTTATCAGTCTTTAGAACAAGGCATTCGTGTATTTGATTCGTCCATTGCAGGTTTAGGCGGCTGCCCTTATGCCAAAGGCGCATCGGGCAATGTCTCCACAGAAGACCTTTACTACCTACTCTCCAACATGGGTTATATCACAGGGATTGATCTTGATGCACTGATGATTGCCAGCCAAAACATCAGCCAGATACTACAACGCACCAATCCATCTAATTATGCCAATGCCTACTGGCAAAAGCGCTGTGCCTAAGCCATTCAATTGATAACGAGAACACTATGGTCAATAAAGTTTATTCAAGTGCAAAGGATGCACTGCAAGATGTGGTTCAAGATGGTCAAACCCTAGCGGTTGGTGGCTTTGGTTTATGCGGTATTCCAGAAAGTCTGATTGCGGCCTTAAAACAAACGGGCGTGAAAAACCTCACCTGTATTTCAAATAATGCAGGCGTCGATGGTTTCGGCTTAGGGCTCTTATTAGAAAGTAAACAAATCAAAAAAATGATTGCTTCCTATGTAGGTGAAAACAAAGAATTTGAACGTCAGTTTTTAAGTGGTGAGCTTGAAGTGGAGCTCACCCCTCAAGGTACACTGGCAGAAAAACTCCGTGCTGGAGGTGCGGGTATCCCTGCCTTCTTTACCGCAACAGGTGTCGGCACACTCATTGCCGAAGGCAAAGAAGAGCGTGAGTTTAATGGCAAACCTTATATTCTAGAAAACTCGCTCACCGCTGACATTGCACTCGTGAAGGCTTACAAGGCCGATACTGTAGGTAACTTAATTTTCCGTAAAACCGCACAAAACTTTAACCCTGTATGTGCGATGGCTGGAAAAGTCTGCATTGTCGAAGTTGAGGAAATTGTTGAAATTGGCGCTTTAGATCCAGACCAGATTCACCTGCCAGGTATTTATGTCAATCGCATTGTGCTGAATGCAAACCCTGAAAAACGTATCGAACAACTCACATTAAAAGAGGAGGCTTAACCCATGGCTTGGTCTCGTAATGAAATGGCACAACGTGCAGCGCTTGAGCTGGAAGATGGTTTTTATGTCAATTTAGGCATTGGCTTACCCACACTGGTGGCCAACTATATTCCTGAAAACGTCAACGTCTGGTTGCAGTCTGAAAATGGATTGTTAGGTATTGGCGAGTTTCCAACAGCCGAAACAGTCGATGCCGATTTAATCAATGCTGGGAAACAAACTGTTACTGCACGTCAGGGCGCCGCATTTTTCTCTAGTGCAGATTCTTTTGCCATGATCCGTGGAGGTCATGTCAATATCGCCATTTTAGGGGCAATGGAAGTCTCACAAAATGGCGATTTGGCCAACTGGATGATTCCGGGTAAAAAAGTCAAAGGTATGGGAGGTGCAATGGATTTGGTTGCTGGAGTACAAAAAGTGGTGGTGCTCATGGAACACTCTGCAAAAGATGGTACACCGAAAATTGTCGAGCAGTGTAGCCTGCCTCTGACAGGTAAAAATGTCGTACATCGCGTGATTACTGACCTCGGTGTCATGGACATTACGCAGGAAGGTGTGAAATTAGTTGAACTGGCGAAAGATGTCAGTTTTGAAGATATTCAAAAAGTGACAGGTGTTCCCCTCATCCGCTAATTCGACATCATTTATACAATAGAAAAATAATCCAATGTCTTTAAAGCAGCGATCCTGTTTTAAAGGCATTTCTATCAGCACGGATAGGCTGAATCAAAAATTCATACCTTATAGATAAAAATGGAATCAATGCATGGAAAACTCTCAAAATATTTTGCAACGTTTTGCACTAAGTGTCAGTGATTGGTCGGAGAAATGGTTTCCAGACTCTTATATTTTTGCCCTATTGGGTGTCGTGATCGTCGCAATTGCTTCCATCAGCATTGGCGCACCTGCCAAAGATGTCGCAGTGTCCTTTGGTGATGGTTTTTGGAGTCTGATTCCTTTTACCTTACAAATGTGTATGCTGATTGTGGTTGGTTATGTGGTTTCTGTTTCAAAGCCTGTAGAGCTGCTGATTCAAAAATGGCTCGAATTCCCCATAGTGGACGTGGTGCGATTGTACTTGTTGCGACGGTCAGTTTATTAATTTCGCTGATTAACTGGGCCATGAGTACAGTACTGACTGCCCTGCTGGTGATTGCTTTAGCTAAACGCAAAGAACTCAATATGGACTATCGTGCTGCCGCTGCCGCCGCGATTATTGGTATGGGAGCGACGTGGGCCTTAGGTATTAGTTCTTCTGCGGCACAACTGCAAGCCAACAAAGCCAGCCTGCCCGAATCAATTTACAATCTAACCGGCGTGATTCCCTTCACCGAAACCATTTTCTTACCTCAGTCGATGATCATGACGGCTGTGTTGATTATTGCATCGATTGCTATTGCATTTTGGTCTGCACCCAAAGGGCAAGACATTAAAACCATTGATCAATTCTCCATCCAGTTTGAGGAAGAAGCTAAACCAACACCAACCACAAAACGCCCAGGAGACTGGTTAGAGAACTCACCTTTATTGAGTATATTGATTGTGCTCTTGGGTCTAGTTTGGATGTTCAATGAGTTCAGCAAAAGTAATCCGATCTTGGCCATTTCAAGCCTAAATACCTACAACTTTATTTTCCTGATGCTGGGTATTGCACTGCATGGTACGCCACGAAATTTCCTCAATGCTGTCACTAAAGCCGTGCCAGCGGTCTCAGGTGTTCTTATTCAGTTTCCTCTGTATGGCAGTATCGCCTTTATGATGACGCAAGCCTTGAACAGTCATGATTTATCACTATCACATTATATTGCTGAGTTTTTTTGTTTCGATTGCCTCCAAAGAAACCTTTGCCATTGTGATGGGCCTATATTCTGCCATTTTAGGCTTTTTTCATTCCTTCTGGCGGCGGTAAATGGATTATTGAAGCACCCTATGTCATGCAAGCTGCACATGATTTGAAAGTGCATTTAGGCTGGTCGGTGCAAATCTATAATGCTGCTGAAGCCTTGCCGAATTTAATCAACCCATTTTTTATGCTGCCCATGCTCGGCATTCTCAAATTAAAAGCCAAAGATGTAATCGGCTTTACCGTCACTCAATTGGTTTTCCATCTGCCTTTGGTGCTGTTCCTGCTTTGGATTTTAGGCCGCAGCCTGACCTATATGCCACCTACCTTCTAAACAAGGACAAAAAACACAATCTAAATAAAAAAGGACGAATCATATTCGTCCTTTTCTCATTCTATAAAGCATATTTTCAATGTAGCCCAACTAATTAAACACATTATTTAAATACACAATGCGCTCATTAGTTTTTTGATTAAAGCACTTGGTATATTGCAATTGTTGATCTTGGGCACGTAAAGCATCATCCCAATATTGCGACTGCTTTTGATAGGTTTCTTTTTCACTATCCGTCATTTGGTAGACACTTTTTGGGAAATCACTTTACAGTCCACATCACGCTTTTCAAACCACTCCGTTTGGTCTTGTTGTAGCTGCTGTTTTTGTTCCTCAGTGAAATTGTCCCAAGTTTGGTTCAGACGTTCCACCACTTTGACTTGGTCAGCGTCCAATTCCTTCTTACGAATATTCATGGCTTTCTGTGCCAGTTCCATCTGCGCAACTTCTTGCTCATTATATTGTTTTATATTTTTCTGTATTTCGGCATTTTCTTTTTCATACGCCGCAAACTGAACCGCATGCTGAGTCACCAACACTACACCATCAATCACACCATTTTGATTCGGTACATTGAGGCTAATGCCTTCTTTATCCGTTTTAATGATGTTATAGCTAAATGCACCTTGTAGCTGATCGTTGTCTAAGTTGAGTGAATATTCCCCCTCTTCTAAGACATCACGCAAAGTACTTTGATAACCGTCCTCACACTCTTCGCATGGACGCGCTAAAAACGCATTTTCAGCACGTTTCTGTAAACCTTTCGGGAAAATCACCACCAACTGACTTTCGCAGTCCAATTGCTTCGCAGTTTCAGGCTTTTCTGTAGTCGTTGAAATCCCTTTAATTTCAAAGCGAATACCGTTATTAATCTGTGTTAATAATTTTTCATCGGCCTCATATTCACGGCTATCACGCAGACGGCGGTCTAGGGCTTTTAAGTATTCAGCTTTTAAATGCGCTTGAATTTGTTCAACGTTGGCAGGAGCCGTACAACTCCAATCTGACATTTCTTGCGGTTCAGCAACCGTTTCTGTTTTATTCTCGGTTCGGTTACAAGCACTTAAAATAAACTGCTCAAGATTAGACTGGCAAAAATTGTTTTCTTCATCATTGTTATAAAACCATAAGGCTGTTGTTTTTCGCAGCGTATTTAACCAAAAAATAAGCTTTTATGCGAGTAGCTATATAAAAGAACCCTGCCGTAGCAGGGTTAAAATATCGTTTAGTTGGCCTTTTCAACACCACGATCATCCACTTCACGCACCACACCCGAGTCTGTATTTAAAACCTCAAACTCAATACGACGGTTTTTAAATTTGCCTTCATCGGTTTGATTATCTGCTATTGGCTTTTCTTGCCCATAACCAATCGCTCTCAACTGCGCAGGATCGACGCCTTTAAAAATTAAATAATCCACCACCGCTTGTGCTCGATTTTGCGATAAAGTTTTATTGACTGCCGCATCTCCCGTTGCATCTGTATGCCCCATCACGGTCAGTTTGACTTGCGGTGCTTTTTGCATCAGCGCTGCGGCCTGATCCAAGATCGACTTATTGACATCAGGTATCGTCGATGAAGCTGTATCAAAGTTAATAATTTGCAAATTCAATGCCGTGGCAACATCTAATGCTCGAACTTGCTCAGGATTAATTTCTGCCAGCGCACGCTCAGCATCACTAATACTGGTATCCACGGCACGATTGACATCCAGTGGTTGCTGCGTCACAACTGTCATATTACGCAGTAAAGGTTTAATTTGATCTGCCACTTTAAGTGCATTGGTTGGATCTTGTGATTGAATCGATAACTGATTGCCAAACCAGGTTAAATTTACATTCGGCACACCTTTCAATGCACTGATTACACTGGGTATCGCATCTTGGTCGATAAATTCAGTGTGATACATACTCTGCATATCGGCACCACAGCCGATGCTGTTATTAAAAATTTGCTTTACTTCTTTTTGCAAAATTTCAACATAAGCCGCATTGGCTGAGAAAATTTGGCAAGTGACCAAATCTCCTGTTGCCCTGTGATGATTTGAAATTTAGCAGGTTGGCTGGAATTCACATTTGCAGCAGGTGCTGTTTCAGTTGTGGCTTTTTCGGTACAGGCTCTAAAAATAAAAGCAAACAATGCCGCAAAAATAATTAAAGCCAAAACTGGCAGTAAAAATGACCGTTTCTCATCTACTTTTGTAGCATGTACGCTTGCAGGTGCAACATGTGTAGCTTGTCCTTGTAAGATATTTACCCCCAATCCGGCCAGTAATGCAGTTGCCCACTCAGGTAACGCACGACTAATGGAATCTGTGTTGACTTGTAGTAAATGGGAAATCGCTTCAGGTTCTGAAGAGCCTGCCTCTGTGGCTAAAAATGCTAATGCAGGTGTAATCGAACGGCTCAAGGTACTTTCAATTTCATCTGCGGGTGCTGCCCGCGGACATGCTCCAAAAACTGTTGCTTGAGACTGACATTCGAGGCAAAAGCATCATTGAGACGTGGATTCAACTGCTGCTGAAATGCAGGAATCAGTTCAGATTTTGACTTTAATATAGACAGTAAAATTGGTAAAAAGGATTGAATTGCTTGATTTTTTTTCAAGTAAATGTTGTGTATCACCCTCTAAAACAATTGCAGAGACATTTTGTTTTAGTAAATCCATAAAATCGACATTCATGAAGTCTTACCCCACTTTTTTCTCATTGTTTTCATCGTCATTTTTCCAGTTTATCTGTTCATTTTTTATACTTTGTAAAATATTGTATTTGCATCAGTTTTTATCTAGGCCCAATAAAAAAGCCAGCCGAAGCTGACTTTTTAATCCACATTTAATGCAATATTTAAGCTGCAAAAGTTTTTTTAGAACTTTTCCTTTCACCACTTGATTGATCAAAGGTGTATTTTTACCTTGCGACAAAATATTGGTCTTTATTCACAATCCAGTCTAACTCAGGATCAACCAATACCCAGGCTGCTTCAGCAGTCCAACGTTCAAGCATATTGGCTACCGTGGCAGGTGCAATCGTGACTTTTTCGACCCCATTCCAAAGGACTAAATAAACCTTCACGTACCAATTGCACACCAAAAGCTACATAGGTATCAAAAGCGGTGATGCCCGGTTGTGTTTCAGCAAATGGTGCCAGCTTTGCCGAACTGCTCAGCGGTTCATGATGCGTACAAATCGCATCGATCACGCCACTTTTCACGCCTTGGCGAAGAAGCTCTTTATCCGACTCTGCACGTAGTGGCGGACGGACGTGTGCAAGTGAGTTGAAGCCATCAATCAGCTGATCTGTTAAATGCAGCTGATGCATTCGCCACATCGCATGTGACTGGTAGACCTTTATCTTTAGCGATTTTAATCAAATCAACAGAAGCACCTGTAGACAATAAACCAAAGTGGGCACGAACACCTGTCGCTTCAATCATTAACAAATACTTGGCAATGGCAATGGTTTTCGGCAATCGCAGGGATGGTTGGTAAGCCCTGACGCGATGCCACAAAGCCCTCATGGACACAGCCATCTTTGGCAATTTGCGGTTCTTCGGCATAAAACACCACCGTCATACCAAGGCCTGCTGCGTATTCTAAAGTGCGCAGCACCACATCGTCATCTGCAAAAGGCGCACTGGCATTTGAAACGGCTGTACAACCACCCTTTTTGAGACCCGCCATATTTGCAGGTTGCTTACCTTGTAAGCCTTGGGTTTGAGCACCAATCACTTCAAGATAAATGCCGCCATCCAGCATCGCTTTTTCCATCAGACCATGAATCAAAGCACCATTGTCTTGTACAATCGGTTTTTGAGTCTGGCGGTGTAAACACATGCAAAATACCATTTTCACGCGCAGCACGACCTTCTGATTTTAATGTCCCGTGCTGTTGCTGACCCGGCTCACGTAGGCGTGCACATAAGTCTACCATGGTCGGCATCAACCACTTGCCTTGACCATCAATTGTTTCAGTGACATTGGCTGTTTCAGCAACCAACTTGCCATTTTCGATATACACCGTTTGAACCGCATCTGTTTGATGAATTGGGTCAAGAACACGTACATTTTCAATTTTTACAACAGTCATGACTTATTCCTTATCCCGCAATCGCGTCTAACAAACCTTGCTCTTGCAGTTGACCTTGCATTGCAAGCGCCAAAACTGCCATACGTACAGCAATTCCCATTGGTCACCTGATTTAAAATCACAGACTGTGGACCATCAGCAATACTGGAATCAATCTCTACACCACGGTTCATAGGCCCCGGATGCATCACGATACAATCAGGTTTTGCCATCGCAAGACGTTCTTTGTTTAAACCGTACATTTTGTAGAATTCGGCTTGAGATGACAGCGCAGGCGAATCAATGCGTTCATTTTGAATACGTAAGGTAATAATCACGTCGCAGTCTTGAATCCCAGCTTCCATGTTATTAAATAAACGTACACCTTCACCATATTCATCAAAGCCGTATGGCAGTAGCGTGTTCGGTGCAATTACGCGAATGTCTTTACACCCCAGAGTTTGTAATGCAGCAACATCTGAACGCGCCACGCGTGAGTGTTTAATATCACCAATGATGGCAATTGAAATATCTTCAAATTTCTTTTTGGTTTCACGGCGAATGGTCAGCATGTCCAACATAGCTTGTGTTGGATGCGCATGACGGCCATCACCTGCATTGATAATTGCGACATGCGGACAAACGGTTTGGGCAATAAAATGTGCCGCACCCGACGAAGAATGACGTACTACAAAAATATCCGCAGCCATCGCTTCTAAGTTCCATAAAGTGTCTCTGAGCGTCTCCCCTTTGGAAGTACTTGAACGTGCGATATCGATATTTAATACATTTGCAGAAAGACGCTTTGCCGCTGCTTCAAAAGTGGTACGAGTACGGGTTGAGTTTTCAAAGAAAAGGTTCATTACCGTTCGACCTTCTAAGAGGTTGTTGGTAATCAGCTGATTTTTGGTCATTAAAAAAGGACTGCGCGGTGTCCAATATTTTTGTAAGAGTTTTCTTTAGAAAGGCCTTCGATGGTGAGGAAGTGTTTGAGATGACCATCTTGGTTGAGTTGAATCTGACTCGGAGTATGCAATGCTGCCAAGTGCATGAGAGATTCCTTGTACGTTAAGTTAACGCATTATACAGATTTTCTTTTTGATTTGGACCTCAGTTTAAAACAATTGCCTTAATTATCATCGGCTTCAAAACTAAGATTATGAAATTCTTATCTATTATTTCAACCAGTTAAATTAAACCATCAAAGGCTAAATTAGCCAAATTCAGAGTTCATCAAATTGCTATAAATATCAATTCCATAGAGTTTCTTATCTCATTTATCCCAAGCGGACATTTAAAAAAGCTCTCTTGCGAGAGCGATCCAACTTTAGCGATTCTTATCGTAAAGCGCCAATATAGTGATGTGACACTTGGGCACGGTAGATTTCTTCTTCAGTGGCATCTAACTCATGTCGTGTCGTGTCGACCTGTTTAGGTTTTTCGATCACGGCTGTTTCTTCATAGTTAAAAACATCCATGACACTGTCTAAACGACTCACCAATCGAATCAGTTCAGCATCTTCTGTACTTAAAGCAAGCTCTGCCATCTGACGTGCGTAACTTGGATTTTCCACCAAATACATCACATCAATTACACGCCCCGATACACGGCGCAGACGTGCATAAAGTAAAGTTGCAATTGAAAAAGCATCAGCATGACTTACAACACCGCGATCTAACTTGGTCGACATATTCATCCCCTTTCAAGTGAAAAAATATTTACTAACGATCTATCAGAAATCAGTCAGCAAATTAAACTTGCAAGGATTTAGCAAAATACGTACCAAAAACGTTATTGTTCACATGGTGATTCATTTATTTTGATATTTCCGCTGAGTAGAGGCATATTTAAAAAACCATTCAGAGGCAAAATACGTTAAACTTTAGCAAGTTTATTTTGTTTTATTTTGGTCTCTCAAATTTATGAAAACCGCTTCGCGTTTAAGCAGCTATTGGGTTACGTGTGCCGATGGCTTAGAAACCTTACTCCAAGAAGAATTAGAAGGTTTAGGTGTTCAAAACATTGAACGTTTTCCTGGGCGTTTAGTTTTCAAAGGTACACTGGAACATGCCTATCGCATTTGTATGTGGTCGCGTCTTGCTTCGCGTGTACTCACACCAATTCATGTCCATGAACTGGAATTTAGCCATGACGCACGTGATGTTGCTGAAGAGCTCTATGAAGGTGCAATGAACTTTGATTGGTCGCTAATTTTTGCACCACAAAGCACCTTCGCCGTTCGTTTACATATTGAACGTGAAATTAAGGTGAACAGCCAGTTTGCAACTCTACGTGTAAAAGACGGTATCGTCGATTCATTCATGGAAGCTGTCGGTAAGCGTCCAAGTATTGATATTAAGCATCCTGAAATTACCATTTATGCACTCGCAGGAAAAACTGAACACACCTACTGTTTAGACTTATCTGGTGATTCATTGCATAAACGTGGCTACCGTCGTTATATGACCGATGCCCCAATTAAAGAAAACTTAGCTGCTGCGATTTTACAAAAAGCTAAGCTCCTTGCAAAAAGACCCGATATTTTCCTTGACCCCATGTGTGGTTCTGGGACGTTCATTATTGAAGCATTGATGATGCTGACTGACCGCGCACCTGGTTTAGTTCGTCGTTTCGGTTTCAATGGCTGGAATGGCCATGATCATGATCTGTGGATGAGCATTAAAGCAGAAGCAGCTGAACGCCATCAAACAGCCTTGGAACAACCTCTTCCTAAGTTCTACGCATTTGATGCAGACTGGGAAGCAGTAAAAGCCACCAAGCAAAATATTATTGCTGCTGGTTTTGAACGTGTACTTGACCAGATCCAAATCGAAGAACGGACTTTAGCCGACTGGCCGAACTTTGAAGCCGAAGGAAAAACAGCCTTTATTGTGACCAACCCACCTTATGGTGAGCGTTTAGGTGATAAAGCTTCAAACCGTGCTTTATATTTAGGCTTATCTGCTTTACTGCAAAAGAACTTCCCAAATCAAACCGCAGCAGTTATCGCAGCAGCCGTTGAGCAAGCCGATGTATTGGCGCTGAATGACCCGCAAACCATGCGTTTAATGAATGGTAAACTGCCAATTTACGTGCGTTCAGGTTCAGTTAAACCTGTTGCAGTGATCAAGCCGTTCTTGGAAACATGGCAACCGCAACAGTTTGAAGCAATTGAAGGCGCTGAAGACTTTGCTAACCGTTTACAAAAGAACATGCAGACCTTAAAGAAATGGGCAGTGAAAGAAAACATTCACTGTTTACGTTTATATGATGCCGATCTTCCAGACTTTAACGTTGCAGGTCGATTTGTATGGCGAACGCTTACATGTCCAAGAATATGCGCCACCGAAAAAAATCGATCCTGAAAAAGCCAAAAAGCGTTTCAATCTTGCTTTACAGGCAATTCGTGCGGTGACAGGTTTAGGCCGTGATGCGATTTTTATCAAAACACGTGCTCGCCAAGAAGGTAAAACTCAATATACCAAGCAAAGTACTGCTTCTAAGCGTTTTATCGTGCAGGAAGGCAAAGCAAAAATCTTAGTTAACCTAACCGATTACTTAGATACTGGCTTGTTCTTAGACCACCGTCAAATCCGCCTACGCATTGCACAAGAAGCACGTGGTAAGCACTTCTTGAACTTGTATAGCTATACCTCTACAGCCAGCTTACATGCAGCTTTAGGCGGTGCAGTAAGTACCACCAGCGTCGATCTTTCAAATACTTATTTGAACTGGTCTAAAGAGAACTTCGTCTTGAACGGCTTAACGGTCGATCATGCCGATGAACAACATCAGTTCTTTGCCAGCGACTGTTTTGAGTGGTTAAAAGAAGGTCATGAGCAATATGAGCTGATCTTTATTGACCCACCAACCTTCTCAAACTCGAAGAAGTTCTACGGTACCTTTGATGTACAACGCGACCATTTATCCTTGCTCAAACGCGCGATGAACCGTTTAACCACGGACGGTACTTTGTACTTCTCAAACAACTACCGTGGTTTTGAAATGGACGAAGAAATTTTGGCGTTCTTTGATGTCGAAGAAATCACCCAAGAGACGATTGGGCCAGATTTCAAGCGCAATCAGAAAATTCACCGTGCTTGGAAAATTACCCACCCAAAAACTAATGCACTGAAGATGAAATACCAGCAGCTCTTTCATCTTCGCTAAATTTTGCATTAGACAATTTTCAGATATAAAAAAGGGACGAAATACGTCCCTTTTATTATGTTAGATCATCATATTTTGCATTATTCAGTCAGGAAATTGGTTTGCCCATATTTGTAATCAACTGACATTTTCATGACATTCCCTTCACGTTTCACCTGCCCTGAACTCTGCATCGTCGAAAGCATGCTTTCGATCTCTTGATCAGACATGCTGATGCCTCCTTTTTGCAGATAATTATTCATGATGCGCGAGATCATATTTTTATCAAACTGAATATCTGCTTTGTATTCCATTAAACTCGGCATCATTTTCACCATACCCATCACCGTCGATTGATGACTCGGCATAATACGCCCCGTCACACTCGCTTGTGCAACCCCTTCCCCGATAGCAAATTGGTTCTCTTTGGATTCAAAACGGAAACCTTCATTGATCACTGCCAATAAAGCAGGCTCCATATCTTTTTCCACGGCCTCTTTTGCCAAACAACTGTTTTCACTTTTCGCCAAAATATCAAACAGCGTCTGTAATTTCTGTCGGTTTATATCGAGTACATTAAAATTAAACTGTACGTTTTGGACAGCGGGCGCTGAAGGCATTTTCATTTCATCTAGACGCAATAACATTTCAGTGTTTACAACTCGGTCTGTCAGTTCACTTTGTGTTTCTATACTAAAATTCTTTAGTTCGGCATTGATCGGTTTATTGATATCTCGATCTGACATTTTCAGTAGATCCATCTTAATTTTGGTTTCACCCGCCTCAAGATACTCACCATTCAGCCCTTGGTTACTTTTCTAGCTTTAGCCCCACCATTTGCAAATGTATATTTGGATCGGTGACTGTGAGATTCGGAATTTCAAGCTGTAAATCCAGTATCTTTAACTGTTGTTCGATCGGTTTTGCCCGAAACTTTAATGTCATCGGATCTAATCTAGACTGGAGTTGAGCCTCATTGCGGGTAATCACTGGCGTAGTCAAGGTACTATTCAAAGTACCCAACCAATTCACTTTGCTTTGTACTTTAAGTGGTTCCTTCAACAAAGACTGAAGTGCGCCAGGTGCTTGCATAATATTAATATCTGAACGAATCGCATATCCATTCCAACTCCGTTGAATATGATCCTGCCCCTTCAATTGGATCACTTCTTTCGGTTTACATGGGTCTAGTACTAATTCAGCGGTCCAGTTCGCACTGCCATTTAAAGCACCCATTTGAAATTGTTGATATTGCAACTTTAAATCATTCGACTGTTTGGTGCTGTGTTGATAATAAGCCTTCAAACTTTTATCCGCATAAAGATTACCCCCTACTGCGACCACAGCAAGCGTAAGTACGCCTCCAATACCCCACTTCAATTGAGTCATTTCTTCTATCTCAAGTTGTTTGTTTTTTATTAAAATAAATTATAAAGAGAATCTTCAAATAAAGATAATTGTTTTGCAAATAAATCACTTAGATGCAACACCCATCACATAAATGTGAAAACTTAGGTCACATTTTGGCTTAAAAATGTCATCTTTTAACATTTCTATCCCGCAATAAAAAACCCAGCCGAAGCTGGGTTTTTAGTTTCAATGAATCATTTACACAATTAACTCATTTTCACTTTGTCAAAGCTCAACTGACCATCTTGTGCAGTGATCATAATATTGTCTCCAGCCACATAGTAACCCGACAATATTTTTTGAGCTAAGTTGTTTTCAACCTGTTGCTGGATGGCACGTTTCAATGGGCGAGCACCGTAAACTGGGTCAAAACCAGCGTCAATCAATAAGTCAAAGGCTTGATCATCCACCGTTAAGCGCATATCTTTTTCAACCAAACGATCACGTAAACGATCCAATTGGATATCGGCAATACCACGAATTTGCGCTTTTTTGAGTGAATGGAAAACCACTAACTCATCAATACGGTTGATAAACTCTGGACGGAAATGTTGCGCCACGGCATTCATCACCACTGCTCGAACTTCTTCATCCAAAGGATTATCACCCAACTCACGCACATCACTCGAACCTAAATTCGATGTCATGACGATCACAGTATTTTTAAAGTCAACCACGCGACCTTGCGAATCCGTTAAGCGACCATCATCCAACACTTGGAGCAAGATGTTAAACACATCAGGATGTGCTTTTTCCACTTCATCGAACAGCACGACACTATACGGTTTACGACGTACAGCTTCGGTTAACACACCACCTTCTTCGTAGCCAACATAACCAGGAGGTGCACCCACCAAACGGCTGACAGAGTGTTTTTCCATAAACTCGGACATGTCGATACGAATCATGGCATCGTCACTATCAAACAAGAAGTTTGCCAGTGCTTTGGTCAACTCTGTTTTACCAACACCAGTTGGGCCCAAGAATAAGAACGAGCCGCTCGGTCGGTTCGGGTCAGACAAGCCCGCACGCGAACGACGAACCGCATTAGATACTGCAACCACAGCATCATCCTGCCCGACGACACGGTTATGTAAGAACTCTTCCATATGGAGAAGTTTCTCACGTTCACCTTGCATCATTTTAGCCACTGGAATGCCCGTAGCAGCACTAACGACTTCTGCAATTTCATTGTCAGTGACTTTGTTACGCAGTAGTTTTGGCTCTTCTTTTTCCTCAACGACTTCTTCTTCATTGAGACGTTTTTCCAGCTCTGGAATCACACCATACTGAAGACGCGACATTTCACCCAAGTCGTTTTCACGCTGCGCTTTTTGCAACGCAATACGCGCCTGATCTAATTCAGCTTGAACTTGTTTGGTGCCTTCAACTAAGGTTTTTTCAGCTTTCCAAACTTCTTCTAGATCATTGTATTCGTGTTGAACTTCACTGATTTGCTTTTCAAGATGAGCGACTTCCGCACGACTACCTGCATCTTCATCTTTTTTCACTGCTTCAAGTTGCAGTTTCAATTGAATCAAACGACGCTCAAGTTTATCCAAAGCTTCTGGCTTAGAGTCCAGCTCCATTTTGATACGAGAAGCCGCTTCATCAATCAAATCAATCGCTTTATCAGGCAATTGACGGTCGGTGATATAACGATGTGACATTTTCGCTGCTGCAATGATGGCAGAGTCTAAAATTTTCACACCATGGTGCACTTCGTAGCGCTCTTTCAAACCACGTAAAATCGCAATGGTGTCTTCCACACTCGGCTCATCGACCAACACTTTTTGGAAACGACGCTCTAGTGCAGCATCTTTTTCAATGAATTGGCGATATTCATCTAATGTTGTTGCACCAACACAGCGTAACTCACCACGTGCCAGAGCAGGTTTGAGCATATTGCCTGCATCCATCGCACCATCGCCTTTACCTGCGCCTACCAGCGTATGTAATTCGTCGATGAACAAAATGACTTCACCATCCTGTTTAGACAAATCTTTCAGTACTGCTTTTAAGCGCTCTTCAAACTCGCCGCGGTATTTAGCACCTGCAAGCAATGAACCCAAATCTAAGGATAAAACACGTTTACCTTGTAAGCTTTCAGGCACTTCACGGTTAATAATCCGCTGTGCTAAGCCCTCAACAATGGCTGTTTTACCCACCCCTGGTTCACCAATCAACACGGGGTTATTTTTGGTACGACGCGACAAAACTTGAATGGTACGACGAATTTCGTCATCACGCCCAATCACAGGATCTAACTTACCTGCAAGTGCGCGTTCAGTTAAATCAATGGTGTATTTATTCAGAGAATCACGTTGATCTTCATGATTGTTGCTCATGACTTTCTCATCACCTCGAATTTTTAAAATGACTTTGCGTAAGCTGTCTGCTTGTACGCCCACGCTGTTGAGTAGCGTTTTAGTTGCCCCCACTTCGGCCAAGGCTTGCATCACCCAATCGGTAGACAAAAACTCATCACCTGCTTTTTGCGCGAAGCTATCTGCCAAATTCAGTGCTTTGACTGCCTCTGAACTTAAGTTGACGTCTCCTGTAGGATTTGTCAGTGTTGGTGCATCAGCTAGCGCTTGTTTTAATTTGCTTTGTAAAGCAGGTAAATTGGCACCCGCTTGCTGCAACAAACTCAGATTAGAGGTTTCTTCTAACAATGTTGATAAGATATGAATACCTTCAATTGCGGTATGGTCTTTCCCCACTGCAAGTGATTGAGCATCTGAGAGAGCTTGCTGTAAGCGGTTTGTGAATTTTTCAAATCGCATTCTTGTTTTCCTCACAACAAATTTCGAACTTGATGGATATATGGGAACAATTGCTCAAAATTCAATTCAAATTTAATTAATTTTTCTACATTTTAACTTATTTTTCATTAGTTTATCTTAAGAATAAACTCATAAGACTCGGTTATAAGATGGGTCTTATCCGCCTTATTTTCAAGCGCCAACCTAGATTATTTATGTATTAAAGACCACGACGACCTATCAATCCGTGACAACCAAAATCATTTGATCAATTATTAATCAAACAAGCAACGCATTTTTCTATTTATTCGTGTGATGAATTGTGTCCCAGTTTACGGAATCAAAACAAAAGCGTGAAGCATGAAAAAGGCCGATCACTAGATCAGCCTCAAATGACTTAAAAGTCAGCGTTTAATTTGCTTCAATAATCTCAAAATCATGGGTAATTTCAACCCCACCATCCATCAACATTTTGCTCGCAGAACAGTACTTTTCTGCCGATAATTCCACAGCTTTTGCGACTTGTTTTTCCTTCACCGCATGACCCGTAATCACGAAATGTAAGTGGATTTTTGTGAACACTGCAGGGATGCTATCTGCCCGCTCTGCCTTGAGTTCACAGCGTACATCGCTAATTTCTTGGCGTGATTTTTTAAGTATGGTTACGATGTCAAAAGAAGCGCAACCACCCAGCCCTGTCAGGATCAATTCCATTGGTCTTGGACCACGGTTTTCACCCCCATATTCTGGCGATCCATCCATGATAACACTGTGACCACTTTGAGTTTTTGCTTCGAAAGCAACATTCTCTAACCAATGAACAGTTGTTTGCATTGCAAGTACCTAAAAAAAGCTATAGATTGACGAAGTGACTGTACACTAACATAAATTGAGTTGATAAGGAATTTCAGCTCTGACTGTGTGACAAGTTCACCCTAGGTCTGTGCGATCTATATTTTATCCATTTTCGGAACCGTTAGCATGACTTCAAGCTTTTCACAATTAAGCACTGATGCGCTGTCTCCAGGTCAACTCCCCGAGTCAGTCAAAGCATTATTAAAACGCGCATATATTAATCGTTATCCTAAGCGTACCACCATCGTAGATGCAGGCTCAGAATCTAAATCTTTATATTTGATTTTAAAAGGTTCGGTCTCCATTATTCTGCGTGAAGACGATGAACGTGAAATCGTGGTCGCTTATTTAAATGCGGGTGATTTTTTTGGGGAAATGGGTCTATTCGAAGCAAACTCACAACGTACTGCAGAAGTGCGTACCCGTGATGTCTGCGAAATTGCTGAAGTGACTTATGAAAACTTCCATGAGCTCAGCAAACAATACCCTGACCTAAGCTATGCAGTATTTGCACAGCTAGTTCGCCGTTTAAAAAATACCACTCGTAAAGTGACTGACCTTGCATTTATCGACGTTTCAGGTCGTATTGCACGTTGCCTAATCGACTTATCTTCGCAACCTGAAGCGATGATTTTACCAAATGGCCGCCAAATTCGTATTACGCGTCAAGAGATTGGACGTATTGTCGGTTGTTCACGTGAAATGGTTGGTCGTGTTTTGAAAACACTCGAAGAGCAAGGCATGATCGAAACTGATGGTAAAGCCATCTTAATTTTTGATGCCTCTTTAGAAGAGTCAAAAGCGAATGCTGATGACTATGAAGACGAAGAATAAGACTTTTCTCCATAGCTGATACAGCCAAAAGCAAATCTTAGGATTTGCTTTTTTTTATGTCTTTAAATCTGCTTCTGCTTTGACAAAATCATGACAAACTTTGTAAAAATAGTGATTTAACCTACTGGGCATAACTGTTTAACCTAATTCGACCGAAAAAACGCAGTCCATAAAAGGAAATGTTGAATGCAATTTAAACCCTTAGCCAATACAGGCATTTTGGTCCCTGAAATTTGTCTCGGCACCATGACCTTTGGTGAGCAAAACACTCAAGCTGAAGCCTTTGAACAACTTGATTATGCTTTAGCGCAAGGCATTAACTTTTGGGACACTGCTGAAATGTACCCTGTTCCTCCAAAACCTGAAACCCAAGGTGCAACCGAAAGTATTATTGGCCAATGGATTGCCCAGCGCGGCGGTCGAGACAAGCTATTTTTAGCCTCTAAAATTGCGGGGCCATCTCAAGGTGGTAGTCATATTCGTGATGGACAGACTCGTTTTAATGCAAGCGACATTTCTTCTGCCCTAGATGGCAACCTAAAGCGTTTACAGACCGATTATATTGATTTATATCAGCTACACTGGCCACAACGCCCAACCAACTTTTTTGGCAAATTAGGCTATGAAAACAGTGAAGCCCAAAACACGCAAACCGTGACCTCTTTACAAGAAACACTACAAGCATTAGAAGCAGAGATTCAAAAAGGGCGTATTCGTTATATTGGTTTATCTAATGAAACACCATGGGGCACCATGAAGTTTCTACAAATTGCAGAGCAGCTTGGTCTATCTAAATTTGTCAGTGTGCAGAACCCATATAGCCTATTGAACCGTACTTATGAAATTGGCATGTCAGAAATTGCGAAATATGAAGACGTTGGTTTACTCGCTTACTCCCCACTCGCTTTTGGCTATCTCACAGGTAAATTCCGCAATGGTGCACGCCCAGCGAATGCTCGCGTGACGCTTTTCAGCCGCTTTAGTCGTTATAGCAACCCAGAGAGTGAATGGGCAACAGAACAGTATGCACAGCTGGCTGAACATCACGGTTTAACGCCGACGCAACTGGCTTTAGCCTTCATCAAGCAGCAGTTTTTTGTGACCAGTACGATTATTGGTGCGACCAACTTAGACCAGTTGAAAGAAAATATCCAAGCCTTTGAGATAGATTTATCGGAAGAAGTTTTACAGGGTATTCAAGCTATCCATCAGCAACAACCTAATCCTGCGCCATAGATATTTCTTAGTTAGCTGTTCAGGTGAAACACGACTTCACCTGTCACAAATAATTTATACTTTTCAAAATCATCAACTGACATTAAAAAAGGACGCCTTAGCGTCCTTTTTTACTCAAAGATAAATTAACGTCTTTGATTATAAACCGCTTGAGCAGCAGCTAAATTCTTACGCATTGCTTCAATACGTTGACTATTTGATGGGTGTGTCGACAGGAATGAAGAACCGCCTGCTCCATCAAGCTTATTCATTTTTTCCCACAGACTAATTGCGGCTTGAGGGTTATAGCCTGCTTTAGCCATCAACATTAAACCACCTTGGTCTGCACGACTTTCTAAGCTACGTGAGTAAGGCAAACCAATACCAATTTGACTACCTAGCTGCGCTGCTGCTGAACCTGTTTGACCTACACCTGCCGCACTTAAACCAATACCCAATGCCAAATCCGTTAATGCCTGCGCACCCACTTTACTCTTCGAGTGCTCTTCTAAAGCATGCACCATCTCATGTCCCATCACCGCTGCAATTTCAGCATCCGTTAGGTTCAATTTATCTACAATACCTGTGTAGAATACTACCTTACCACCAGGTGCAACATAGGCGTTGACCTGATTTGACTTAAGTACTGCCAACTGCCAGTCAAATTTCGTTCCAGTTTGGTTCATTTGATCGGCATATGGCTTCAAGCGATTGAATACACCATAAATACGCTTATAGGTCGTAGATGAGGTATCTAAGGTCTTTGTGCTTCGCGCTTCATTCACTGTTTTGTTGAAGCCTTGGGTTGCTGCTGCATTTAATGTTGCAGTGTCTGCACCTGCCACTTCCGCAAAAGTTGCACAACCTGAAATGGTAACCACACTTGCTGCACACAAACTCATTAATATTTTATTTTTCATTATTGCTTAACTCCATCCATCTCAAAGCATTTTACATAATGTGCTGAATTATATTGAATAGATTTAAAGTGTTAAATATCATCACCGCGTTTTATCATAGCAATTATGTAAAAATATCTTCACAATTAAGTACAATAAGCCAAATTTCAGCGGTAAAGCCTTATCTACACGCCACCTTAAACCTAGTTACATAAACTGAATTAAAAGCCAATAAACCAAACACAGGATATTTAAACCCAAATACAGGTGGCTTAAAGGTTCAATTTTTTCCTCAAGGGTCGCACTTTTACGCTTTGCAAACAGAAATGCATTTTGGAGCAGAATGATCGGCACCAAGATACAAGCAATAATCACAGACAATCCAATGAGCGCACTATAAATCACGTCTGGATCGGTGGTTTGCCCTTGAATAATCATCATCGCGATTGTTGGCGCACCACCCATAGCAAAAAGTAGTGAGTAAAAAATAGTTCCCGCGATATTCTTTTGCATCCTGCCTGCTCATCTGTTTATTGTGCATTTTATTCTAACAAGCACTTATACACTATGTCGTGCTTATTCATGCAACTTTAGTCGGGAAAATCATTCCAGCTCAGCAGCTTAAATCAATATCTGTAACGCTCATTGTACAGATGGATCGCACAAATAAAAAACCCTGTACGAGACAGGGTTTTTTACTCAATGCTTTATCGTTTAAGCGTCAAATGGATGACGTAAAACAATCGTTTCTTCACGGTCTGGACCTGTAGAAATGATATCGATTGGGCATTCGATTAATTGTTCAATGCGTTTTACATAGTTGATCGCTGCTTGTGGCAATTGATCCATTGATTTCGCACCAAACGTAGACTCAGACCAACCTGGCATTGTTTCGTAAATTGGTTTTAAAGTTTCAAATGCAAGCGCATCAGAAGAACCAACACAACCAGAATCCGCTGCTTCGTAACCTACGCAGATTTTCACTTCTTCTAAACCGTCAAGAACATCAAGCTTAGTTAAGCAAATACCTGAAAGTGAGTTTACGTCTACAGAACGACGAAGGATTTCAGCATCGAACCAACCACAACGACGTTGGCGACCTGTAGAGGCACCAAATTCAGAACCTACAGTCCCTAAGTGCTTACCAATCGCATCACCTACGTCATTTGCAGCGTCATAAACCAACTCAGTTGGGAACGGACCTGCACCTACACGTGTTGTGTATGCTTTGGTAATACCCAATACATAGTCAAGATGTAATGGACCCAAACCAGAACCTGAGCTTACGCCACCAGCAGTCGTGTTTGAAGACGTTACATACGGATATGTACCATGGTCAACATCTAGAAGTGAACCTTGAGCACCTTCAAACATGATGTTGTCACCGTTTTTACGGTAATTATGCAGCTCTGTAGTGACATCAATCACAAGTGGTGCAACCACTTCACGCCATTGATCACACAGCGCAAGTACATCTTCTAATTTAACTGCTTCTACGCCGTAGAATTGTGTTAATTGGAAGTTATGGTACTCAAGAAGTTCAGTTAACTGAGCTTTAAGATGCTCGCCACCACGAACCAAGTCTGCAACACGAATTGCACGGCGTGCAACTTTGTCTTCATATGCAGGACCAATACCACGACCAGTGGTACCAATTTTTGCATTACCACGCTTGATTTCACGCGCTTGGTCAAGAGCAATATGATTTGGCAAAATCAGTGGGCAGTTCGGAGAAATACGTAGACGTTCTTTAACTGGCACACCTTCTTTTTCAAGAATGTCCATCTCTTTGATGAGCGCTTCAGGAGAAAGCACCACACCATTACCAATTAAGCACAGTACGTTTTCACGTAAAATACCAGATGGAATGAGGTGTAATACAGTTTTCTTACCACCAACGACAAGTGTATGACCTGCGTTATGTCCGCCTTGATAACGAACGACCGCAGCCGCTTGATCTGTGAGCAGGTCGACGATTTTACCTTTACCTTCGTCGCCCCATTGGGTACCGAGTACCACAACATTCTTGCCCATAATAGCCTCATTGCATCATGCTGTTAAAATTGAAGAACTTCTCAGGTTTTAGCTTACCTGAAGAAGTGATTAAATTTGTTCTACAGTCCATTGACCTGCAACATTCACCAACTGGTGCGTTGCATATGGAAGCGTAGTTAAATCATCCTGCCCCAAAAGTTGAATCACACTCATACCTTGAGCACGCGTGTGTTCAATCGCTTGGATCAAATCTGTTTGGGTACCTTTGGGTGCAACCACAAGACTGTTTTGCTGAAAACGACCTGCACTGAGTGCATATAAGTCACAACTAAAGCCAGTTGCTGGACGTGCACGCCCAAAGTGCTCACCAATCCCGTCATAGCGTCCACCTTGTGCCAATGGCGCAGCACGGTTTGGTGCGTAAACGGCATACATTAAGCCCGTATGGTAGTGATATGAGCGTAGCTCAACCACATCAATACCCATCTGAAGATTTGGCCAACGTGCTTGAATCTCAGATTGTGTAGTTTTTAATGCATCAAAAGCGTGCTTAAATTCTGCATCGGCAATGACTTCTGCACTTAAATGCGTTTGCAAGGCAGCTAAGTCACTTGCATAACGACCTAAAGTATAAAAGTCAGCACCAAAGTTTAAATCTTGGGTAAATTCAGCCAATTCTGGCAGAGCTTTACGTTGGTATAAATCAGAGAGTTGGCGTTCAGTCGCTTTGTTTAAACCCGCAACCTTCACCATACTACGGAATAAGCCCACGTGGCCTAAATCCAAATGGATACCGTCTGCAAAACCTGTTTTTTCAAGCAGGCTGATCATCACATCAATCAGTTCCACATCGGCATCAATGCTGTCTGAACCAAATAGCTCAGCACCTAACTGCAAAGGTGTACGCGTGGTATTAAAGCCTTGTGGTTTGGTATGTAGGACTGTTCCTGCATAGCAATAACGAGCAACACCTTCAACTGGATGTACATGCGCATCAATACGAGCCACTTGTGGTGTCATATCGGCACGCACACCAAGCAAACGACCAGAAAGCTGATCAATCACTTTAAAAGTGGCTAAGTCTAAATCTTGATTCGATTCTGAAAGAGAAGATAACGATTCGATGTATTCAATGAATGGCGTGTACACCAACTGATAACCTCGATTTGCGAGGAAATCTAATGCTTGACGACGCAAAGTTTCAATCACTTGCGCCTGTTCTGGTAGTACATCAGCTACACCATCAGGTAATAACCATGTCTCTGAAATGGGCATGTTGTAAACCTAAAATCTTGTCTGCGCGGAACGAATCCGCATAAAAAAATCGGGGCACACCCGATTTCTCTTAGTCTATCACGATACAATGTGCTGTGCATTAGACAATTTCGGAAAATTTAATTTATCGTTTCGATGTCATCGTTAACAAGTTTATACATTCTGACCGATTTTGAGCGAGCCATTCAAAACATGTCTTTAGGACAATGCCCAAGTATCATAATCAATAATATTAACTCATCCTAGTGCTCCGCACAGATTGGAAAAATTCATATAAGACTTTGTTTTATATTTTATTTCCAATTATATCGACACTTGCACAAAAGGCACATTCTTTTATACTTCAGCTCAATTTGACAGCAAAAATAAATACAACGGCGCTATACAGATAGCACTTTTAATCACATATTTTTTACTTGGGGAAAGTTCGATGGAAATGCACAGCAACTTATATTACAAGCATGCAGATGCTCAAATCATGTCAAAGTTAGACCGATTATTTCAAGAACATCGCGGCGATGCGAGTCAATTTTCAGCTTTAGTCTGTGACATCAATCCAGAACATGGTGCTGAACTGGCCAAAGATATTTTAAATACCGTCGATAATATCGAGTTTGACTTGGGTCCTGAATCGCTATACTCCCTCGCGGGTTATTCCATCGCACACTTTGTCCATGGTTCATCAGGTGATGAGTTCATGGAAGCGATTTTATTCTTCCTGAAAGCCTTGCTTCCAGACATCCATGCGCAAGCATGGGGTTGCGGTGATGATGATCCTTGGGAGTTTTGGTTCAAATTTGAAGGTGATGAACTGGTTCGTGAAGATGATGAACCTCTAAATGACCCTGAAGAAGATGAAGAAATTAAAGCCAGTATTTATGCATGGTGGCACGCAGATCTGCCTAAAGAAATTAAAGAAGGCTTTTTAAACGAAAAGTCATAACATCCTAATCAGCATGACTAGAGTACAAGTCCTATTTTTTAGTCATGCTGTCACATTCACGGGCGATTTAGCTATCAACTTTTGAGTTACCAAATCGGCAATTCTGTGGTTTGTTTGATATTTTGCAATGGAATTTCTGTTTTAATACTTTGTATATTGGGGATTTTATTTAGACGATGGATTTGAAACTGTCGATAGGCGTCTAAGTCTGCAACCACAATACGTAAAAAGAAATCACAATCCCCTGCCATTAAATGACACTCGACCACTTCAGGAACTTCACGAATCGATTCAACAAATTGGTTCACCGTTTGCGGATCCTGACTTTTTAGCCAAATGCGTGCAAACACGGTCAAACGCAGATTCACCTTAGCAGGATCTACCAAAGCCACATAAGCCCGAATAATCCCGTCTTCTTCCAGCTGTTTTACTCGCCTTAAACACGGTGAGGCAGACAGTCCAATGCGCTGAGCCAACTCATTATTTTGAAGTTTTCCGTCGGTTTGTAGTACTTGCAATATCCGCTTATCTGTTTGATCCATAAATCCCACCCTTAAAGCATAATCTTGCTCATATTTAAGCAATCGCAGCATATTATTCCAAACAAGCTCTATATTAAGCTAAATAAAGCAAAAAATATCTTCGGAAAAAGCCTAAACTTATTCACCTACTGCACCAAAACCTAGCACGCATAGGCGATTTAAAATGTTCTCCCTTAGAAATACGACTCAAGAACTCAATGACTCTACAGATTACGTCGAGTTTAAACGCGGTATTAAAACATCTATCCCCATGCTGCTGGGCATTATTCCTTTTGCTTTGGTCTTAGGAACACAAGCCACTCAAAAAGGCTTTAGCCATTTAGAAGTTCCATTATTTACTGGTCTAAACTTTGCGGGCGGTTCCGAGTTTGCAGTGCTCGAGGTTTGGACCAATCCACCAAATTTTCTCGTTTTAATTTTCATTACTTTTCTAGTTAATAGCCGTCATTTACTCATGGGTGCAAGTCTCGTGCCCTATTTACGCCATTTGCCTAATCGACAGGTTTTCCCTGCCCTGTTTTTCATGTGTGATGAAAGTTGGGCCGCAGCTCTTGCCGATGCAGAACAAAAGAAAAGATTTGGGCTACAACAGGCCTTTAGCATGTCCTACTACGCAGGTATCTGTTTTGCCCTGTACTTGATGTGGGTCAGTTTTACCAGCTTAGGTGCCATTCTTGGTCCTTTGTTAGGCGATGTTCACCGTTATGGATTTGATATGGCCTTTGCTGCAGTATTTTTGGTTTTACTGCGTGGTATGTGGAAAGGATTCAGTGCAGCACGCCCTTGGCTTATCAGTCTAATCAGTGCGGCCATTGCTTATTTATATTTACCGACGGGTTGGTATGTGCCTATTGGGGCAATCTGTGGCATCGCCTCTGCTTTCTTATTTATTCAGGAGGATGAGCTATGATCCACAGCACTACACTTGTCGCAATTTTATTGGTCGCAGCCACCACTTATCTGACGCGTATATTGGGCTATGTTTTGCTGAAAAATAAAACTTTAAGCAAACAAACAACGAAAGATTTTGGAAGTTGTGCCGGGCTGCGTACTTATTTCAGTAATTGCACCTTATTTTGTCAAAGACAATGTCGCAGACCTACTCGCCATTGCCATCACTTTACTTGCAGCTTCACGCTTTTCACTCTTACCAACCGTTGTGATTAGTATGCTGAGCGCAGCATTATTACGTACCGTGCTCATCTAAACTTAATTTTTAGCGTTCATGCTGTACAGCTTTAGCGAGAATATTCACCAACTCAGCGTTTTGTAGCTCAACTTTTTGCAACTTAGAAGTGGTCTGCTCGATCACTTCCTGTTGAACATGCATCTTTTTTGCAAGATCTTGCATAATTTCCAAGGTCTTTTTTTAAGTTTTCTTCAAGATGATGTACCTTTTTCTTGCAGTTGATTCTGCTGTACGCTTGGATCGGTTTTTATCTGCCTGATTTTTAAATTGAAACCAAATTAAAAATACGACAGCGACCGCCAACAGCAAAATAAATCCCCAAATTAAGATCAACATAAGCACCGCTCTACATTATTTTCGTTTATAGATTCATGATAACCACAAGTCTGTATTCGGTCTATGCCTATCATCTTGTTTTCAGAGTAAAAGATGCTTAAAAATAAAGACCTTTAGGTAGTTGACGCACTAAAAGATTCACACAAATCTAATAAGCGGTTTGCATAGCCCCATTCATTGTCATACCACGCAAAGACTTTAGCTTGATGCCCCACCACCATGGTTTGCGTTAAATCAACAATAAGTGAATAGGGTGAATGGTTAAAATCTGAAGATACCAAAGGTTCATCCGTCACATCCATAATTTCACGGTAGTCTGACTTCGCCGCCTGAATCAGCACTTCATTAATTTTATGGTCGGTAATCGGTGTTTGCGAAATAAAAGTTAAATCAATTGCCGCCACATTAATGGTTGGCACACGAATCGAATAACCATCGATACGATCGGCCATTTTTGGCATAACTTGTTTTAAAGCACCGAGGGCTGACGATGTGGTGGGAATAATATTTTGACCTGAAGCACGGGCACGTCTTAAATCACGATGCGCATGATCTAATACAGACTGATCGGCAGTCACTGCATGAATTTCGGTCATGAGCGCGGTATCAATCCCAAAAGCATCATCAATGATTTTAACCAAAGGCACTAAGGCCTGCGTGGTACATGACACACTGGAAATGATTTGGTCACTCACTTTGACCTCATGGTGATTCACCCCATACACAATTGCAGCATCAACCGAATCAAAAGGTGCTGCACCAATAATCACGCGCTTTTGCACCTGCGCTGATATGCCCTGTTGCCGCTTCACGCGAGCGAAATAAACCTGTGCACTCTAGAACCACGTCGACATTGAGACTTGCCCAAGGTAAATCCTGCGGGTTTGCCTGACACAATACTTCAACTTTGAGCTGCGCTTGATCTTTAGAAAGATGTAAATAAATCCTTTCATTTTCATAACTTAAATCGACTTTGCCCGGAAATCGCCCATGCGTGGTGTCATATTTAAATAAATGCAATAAGGTTTCTACATCTGCTACATCATTTACTGCGACGATTTCAAACTGAAAGTTCTTTGGATTTTCAAACCAAGCGCGTAGTACATTACGTCCGATTCGACCAAATCCATTTATCGCCACTCGTTGCATGACTTGCCCTTATTTATAAAATGATGAAAGATAAAGCAGGCCTATATTAATGGATTTATATAGGTTTGGTTAAGCTTTCTTTTTCTATCCCCCATCAGTGAAGATGATGAATATGAACCCTTAAGTCATAAATTGACCAGCCTGACAACCTCGCACTAATCAACTCATTTCCATGAAATGATATAAATATCCAACAATAACAAGCAAAATCTTAGAACCATCGAATACATAGAAATGTCATCAATTCGCCTTAAAGTGATTGGTGCAACATCCTTTTTCCGTTATAATTTGCGTTTTAAAATTTTTAAGCCAGTATCTGAAGTCAGCGTATTTAGAATAAGACTTTCTTCAGCTACTATTAGCCAAATCGAAATTATGGAGTGACTTGGTTGTGAGTACTCGTTTTATGACATCAGCTGAAATTCGCGAAGCTTTTTTAAGCTACTTTGAATCGCAAGGGCATACACGTGTCGCGTCGAGTTCTCTAGTTCCCGCCAACGACCCTACTTTGTTGTTTACCAACGCGGGTATGAACCAATTTAAAGATTGTTTCTTAGGCCTAGAAAAACGTGATTATGTACGTGCGGTGTCTTCACAAAAATGTGTCCGCGCAGGTGGTAAACACAACGACTTAGACAATGTCGGTTATACCGCACGTCACCATACCTTCTTTGAAATGTTAGGTAACTTCTCATTTGGCGACTACTTCAAACGTGATGCGATCAAATTTGCATGGGATTTTCTAACAGGTGAAGCTTGGTTAGCGCTGCCTAAAGACAAACTCTATGCAACGGTTTACCACACTGACGACGAAGCATTTGACATCTGGAACAAAGAAATTGGTTTAGATGCATCTCGTATTATCCGTATTGGCGACAACAAAGGTGGCCAATACGCATCAGATAATTTCTGGGCAATGGGTGATACAGGTCCATGTGGTCCATGTTCTGAAATCTTCTTTGACCATGGCGACCATATTTGGGGTGGCTTACCAGGCACACCTGAAGAAGATGGCGACCGTTTCATTGAAATTTGGAACAACGTTTTCATGCAGTTTAACCGTACTGCAGATGGCGTATTACACCCTCTTCCGGCGCCTTCTGTGGATACAGGTATGGGCTTAGAGCGTATTTCTGCTGTTTTACAACACGTTAACTCAAACTACGAAATTGACCTGTTTCAACACTTACTCAAAGCAGCCGCTGAAATTATTGGTTTAGATACCGCTGCACATGAAGCAGAAGCTAGCGAAAAAGGTACACCTGTTCAGTACCCTGCATCACTTAAAGTGGTTGCGGATCACGCACGTTCATGCTCATTCCTGATTGCTGATGGTGTAAACCCATCAAATGAAGGTCGTGGTTATGTACTACGTCGTATTATTCGTCGTGCAGTTCGTCATGGTAACAAGCTGGGTGCTACAGGTTCATTCTTCCATAAAATGTTGCAACCTTTAATTGAAGTGATGGGTCAAGCTTACCCAGAACTTGAAACGCAAAAAGTACGTATTGAAGCGCAATTGCTGAAAGAAGAAGAACAATTTGCTAAAACCTTAGAGCAAGGTTTGAAATTGCTTGAGGGTGAATTGGCTCAACTCAAAGGTTCAGTGATTCCAGGTGAAGTGGTTTTCAAACTGTATGATACTTACGGTTTCCCAACTGACCTGACTGCTGACATCGCTCGTGAACGTGATTTAACCATTGATGAAACCGGTTTTGAAGTTGAAATGGCTGCGCAACGTCAACGTGCACGCGATGCAGGTAAATTCGCAATTGACTACAACTCTGTTGTTAAAGTTGAAGGCGAAACTCAGTTTAACGGCTATGACGCAACGGTTGGTGAAGGTCAAATTATCGCGATCTATAAATATGGCGAACAAGTTGATGAAATCGTTGAAGGTGACGAAGCCCTCATCGTACTGAACCAAACCCCGTTCTATGCAGAAAGCGGCGGTCAAATTGGTGACACAGGTATTTTCAAAAATGACACAGGTATTTTTGAAGTCCAAGACACCAAGAAATCTGGCGGCGCTTTTGTACACCAAGGTATCGTGACTGTAGGTAGCATTAAGCTTGCTCAAAATGTTGAAGCAACAGTCAAAGCAGATATCCGCGCTGCAACTGCGCGTAACCACTCTGCAACTCACCTTTTGCATGCTGCACTACGTCAAATTTTAGGCGAACACGTACAACAAAAAGGCTCATTGGTTGCGTCAGACATCTTACGTTTTGACTTTGCCAACGATCAGCCCGTTTCGTTTGAACAACTTCAAGAAATTGAGCGTTTGGTCAATGCTGAAGTGATTGCAAATACAGCAGTAAGTACTGAACTTCTCGACATCGAATCTGCGAAAGCAAAAGGTGCGATGATGTTGTTCGGTGAAAAATATGGTGATGAAGTTCGTGTACTTTCAATGGGTTCAATCATTGAAGAGAAAAACTTCTCAATCGAGCTATGCGGTGGTATTCACGTTAAACGCACAGGCGACATTGGCTTGTTCAAAATCACTTCTGAAGGTGGTGTAGCTGCGGGTGTACGCCGTATTGAAGCGGTAACGGGTACCAAAGCCGTTGAAGTTGCTCAAAAAGCTGACCGTGATATCAATACCATAAACGGTTTATTAAAAGCTCAAAAAGACCAAACTTTAGAAAAAGTTGAAGCCTTAGTCGACACAGCATCAAGCTTGCAAAAACAGATTGAGCAACTCAATCAAAAACTTGCCAGCTTCCAAGCTGCTGAACTGCTTAGCCAAGTTCAAACGCTTGCAGGTCGTCAAACGCTAATCACGACTGTTCAAAACATGGATGCGAAATCACTTCGCAACCTACATGACGGTGTGAAATCAAAATTAGAAAATGCAGTCATCGTACTTGCTGGTGTTGAAGGTGACAAAGTTAGCCTGATCGCATCTGTAGCAAAAGACTTTACTGCTTCTATTAAAGCAGGTGACATCATCAAACATCTAGCAACTGAGCTTGGTGGTAAAGGTGGTGGCAAACCTGACTTAGCACAAGGTGGCGCGCCACTAAACGAGAAGTTTGCAACAGTGATGGCAGATTTAACTGCTTGGCTTGAAGCGAAATAAAACTTCACCTTTTGTGTAACTGACCCTGAATGATGCATTCAGGGTCATGGTTTATATGGAACAACTATGGCATTAATCGTTCAAAAATATGGCGGTACCTCTATGGGTACTCCAGAGCGCATTTTAAATGTTGCTCGTCGTGTAAAGCGTTGGCATGACCACGGCCACAAGGTTGTGGTGGTTGTATCAGCAATGAGTGGCGAAACCAATCGTCTGCTTGCTTTAGCGAAAGCCATTACCGAAACCCCTGACCCACGAGAATTAGACCAAATGGTTTCTACGGGTGAACAGGTAACGATTTCAATGTTAGCAATGGCGCTCAATTCTATTGGCGTCGAAGCTAAGTCACTTACAGGTCGCCAAGTCGGTATCAAGACGGACAATGCGTTTACCAAAGCACGTATCGAGTCAATTGATACCGATACCATGACTGCGCATTTAGATGCTGGTCGTGTGATCGTGGTTGCTGGTTTTCAAGGCTTCGATGCCGATGGCAACACCACCACCCTCGGCCGTGGCGGTTCAGATACTTCGGGTGTAGCACTTGCTGCGGCATTAAAAGCAGATGAATGCCAAATCTATACAGATGTAGATGGCGTTTATACCACTGACCCACGCGTTGCACCAAAAGCGAAAAAAGTAGACCGTATTTCATTTGAAGAAATGCTGGAAATGGCATCACTTGGTTCTAAAGTTCTACAAATTCGTTCGGTTGAATTTGCAGGAAAATACCAAGTGCCTTTACGCGTATTATCAAGTTTTGATAATGACGATGATGGCGCATTCGACGAAGACTTTAAAAAGAACGTCGGAACACTAATCACCACTGAGGCGGAAGACAACATGGAACAACCAATTATCTCTGGTATCGCATTTAACCGTGACGAAGCTAAACTTACGATTCTAGGTGTTCCTGATGAACCAGGTATTGCATCTAAAATTTTATCGCCTATTGGTAATGCCAACATTGAAGTGGATATGATTATCCAAAATGTTGAAGAAGATGGTACAACTGACTTCACTTTCACGGTAAACCGTGGCGAACTTGCAAAAGCAACAAAAATTCTTCAAGAAACTGCTCAAGCTATTGGTGCGCGCGAAGTTGCTACACGTGACGACATTGTTAAAGTCTCAATCGTAGGTGTAGGTATGCGCTCACATGCAGGTGTTGCAAGTAAAATGTTTACTGCCTTGGCTGATGAAGGCATCAACATTTTGATGATCTCAACTTCAGAAATCAAAATTTCTGTGATTATTGAAGAAAACTACTTAGAACTTGCTGTACGTTCTTTACACACTGCTTTCGGTTTAGACCGTGAACATGGTGAATCAAGCGCACGTGCTTAAGCAATCTTGCGAAAAACTTGTCATTGTCTGACAGTTTTTGCAAAAGACTACAAAAATCAGGGGCCACTATAGTTTTTTCTATAGTGGCTCTGTTATATTAAGCCCGAGGCTTTCTTAAATTTAGATGAATGTTATACCTAATGTCACTAGATATCTAAAAATTCAAGTGTCATGCGGTTGTATTAAACATTTGTTTAAATTTTTTTAAATACAAAAAATTATGTATTTTACTTTAGTACAACTGCAGGTTTAGCGTTTTGCAAGGAGATAAACATGCTGATTTTGACCCGACGCGTCGGTGAAACATTAATGATTGGGGATCAAGTAAGTGTTACTGTACTTGGTGTCAAAGGCAACCAAGTTCGTATTGGTGTCAATGCTCCCAAAGAAGTATCTGTAACATCGTGAAGAGATTTATCAACGCATTCAGCATGAACGTGCAATGCATGAACATCTTCAACATCTTGATCAGGACTACCAGCCTGCATTTGAAGATGAAGGTGCACAGCAGAATAATTTCAATCGTTAAGATTGAAACATTCAGATATAAAGCGGCCCGATTGGCCGCTTTAAATTTTTATACAGTCTCTTTTTGCTCAAATGCCTCAATTACTTTCTTTACAGGCCCAAAACTACGACGATGCTCGTCAATGACCCCATGTTCAGCAATCGCCTCAAAATGCGCTTTGGTTGGATAACCTTTGTGTTTGGCAAAACCAAACTGAGGATATTTTCGGTCCATCTCAATCATTTGATGGTCACGTGTCACTTTGGCCAAAATACTCGCCGCTGAGATTTCAGCATGTAAAGCATCCCCGCCCACAATTGCCTCACAGCTCATACTCAAGCCTTGTGGAATTTTATTACCATCAACCAAGACATGTTCAGGCTGTATTGCAAGCTGTTCAACCGCGCGGCGCATCGCAAGCAAAGATGCTTGTAAATGTTGATCTCATCAATTTCAGCAGCACTCGCCTCAGCAATCGCCCATGCTAATGCTTTTTCCTGAATTTCGACAAAAAGTTTTTCACGTTTTTTTTCAGTCAATTTTTTGGAATCATTCAACCCTTGTATTGGGTTATTGGGGTCTAGAATTACCGCAGCAGCGACCACTGAACCCACCAAAGGGCCGCGCCCTGCCTCATCTGCACCTGCAATTTGCATTTTCTACTCTCATAAAAATGGCTGATAACAGCCATTCTAAAAATTTAACAATTTATTCGGCTTAGTTTAGCATTTCGGAGGCGCATGTGGCTGTTGTTTTTGTTGCGGCTAAAGTACCATAGGTTGCCTTTGCTTTGGGATCAATTGCCGCCAAAGCCAACTGCTCTTTAGACAATACTTTGGGAGAGTTATCACCTACACAGTTACATACTTCACGTTTTTTCTTTTGTTTTTGGTCTTCTGATAACAGCTTACTGCCCATGATCCATGTCGGATTAGTTTCGATTTCATCCATACATTTTGCATGTGAGGCCATTTTAATAGCCGAGATTCCATCATCATCTGAGCTAGATAAAGGATTCGACACACACGCGGAAAGCATAAGCGAGCCAAACAAACAGAGAATTAACTTATCATTTTTCATACAGATACACCCTTTGTTGTAAAAGAAATCAGGCTTAAATTGTTATTATTCACATCAATATAAAAGATAAACACCAAAAAGTACAAAAAAAACCGCAAAGAAGCGAAGCATGTCCCCCACTTCTTTGATATATCACAACTTAATTCACCGCTTCAGCCACACATGCATTGATAGTTTTCGTCACAGCATTGCTAATAATAGTTGTACGCGCCGCAGGGTCAATGGCCGCTGTTGCCAGGTCGACAGCCGTAATATTTTGTGGGGCTTTCTCACTGACACAACCACAAATTTCGGTTTGAATATCGGTTTTTGGTCAGCCGTCATAAATTTGGTTGCTGTTTTCCATGCTGGTAGATTATTCAACTCAGTCGTACATTTTGCATTAATGGCAATTTTAAGCGCTGCTGTACCCAGTTGTTGCGTGGTGGTCGTCGTATTGGTCGTTGCCATATCAGTCGTTGTACAAGCCGAAAGGATCAAAGCCAAAGGAGCAAGCACTGCAATCATTTTTTTTCACGGATATATCCATTTATAACAGTTAAAGTGCGCGTATTTTGCCGAATCTTTGCTATTTACGGAAACACTATTTCCATACCATTTTAATATCTTTCGCTTATTACACAGTTTTAGATCAGTCATGCGCCATTGGTCTGTGCAGCGTTGCAGAATATCAACGCTATGTTGCATCTACTACATTTTTGACATATCTATAGCTCTATAAAATAGCGCAACATAAAAAATGGATGTGAATCTAATGAACTTGGCAAATACCCATTACACGCGTACTGCTCAAATCCTGCATTGGCTCATGGCAATTATCTTTATTGCTGCTTGGCTGATTGGTTTTTATAGCGGAAACTTCCTCAGCTATGATGCTGATGGTAGCTTTAAAGGGGATGTCATTACCTTACATAAGAACATTGCAACCACGATTATTTTTCTGGTGGTGATTCGTATCTTTTGGCGCTATACCCACCCTGCACCCAAACTTCCAGACAGTATGTCACCGTTCATGCAAAAAATGGCACACCTCGGTCATTTGGCTTTATATTTCATTTTGTTGGCTTTGCCAATTACTGGCTGTTTATTTAGCTGGAGTGCTGGGCACCCTGCGCCTGTATTGTACCTTTTTGAAATTCCCCGTTTAGTACAAGACACCCCTGAATTACTCGCAATCGTAAAACCTTTACATATCTGGATTTCATGGGCTGCAGGATTGCTGTTAGTGGGTCATATTGCAGCAGCACTGAAACACCACTTTATTGATAAAGATAATGTGTTAAATAGCATGACCAAACAAGCAAAGTAAGACCAAGTTGAATTAGCCTAAAAGCATCAATCTGTTGCTTTTAGGACTTCATCCACCACACATCCTTTCAGCGTATTCAACACACCCTGTTGGACCACCTGTTTTTTGACTTGTTCATCAACCACTGCGCGCAACAAAGTTATTGCTGGAATATCCTTTAACGCATTTTCACCCACGCAACCACAGATTTGCGTTTGGAGCTGATTCTTTTTCTCTTCACCAAGCAATGCTGTACTGACTTTCCACAGCCTTGTCGCTTCAAGCTCGACACCGCACTGATACACCACCACTGGCTTTAGTAGTTTTTGCGTTAACCCAATATCCGTTTTGAGCAAATAAACTGCAAAGAGCACAAAAATAACCACAAGCAATGCAATGATTTTTTTCATATCGACCTCACATAAAAAAGACAGAGCGAACTCTGTCTTTAAAAGGACATTAGATTAAGCAATGGCTACAATTTCAGCCGCCCATTTTGCTTCTCTTCTGCCGAAATAAACGACGCTTCAAAAGAGTTCAACGCCAATTGTTTTAGCTCAGCTGCTGTTAAGTCTAACGCATCTGTAATGGCAATAAAGTTATCATTCATATAACCACCAAAGTACGATGGATCGTCTGAATTTACTGTTACTTGCACACCTTGTTGCAACAAACGGCGGATATTGTGCTGTGCCATATCGTCAACGACACATAACTTTAAGTTACTGAGCGGACAAACGGTCAGTGGCATTTTCTCTGCGATCAAACGCTGCATTAATACAGGATCTTCTTCAGAACGCACACCGTGGTCAATACGATTCACTTTAAGCAAATCTAAAGCTTCCCACACATATTCTGCTGGACCTTCTTCACCCGCATGCGCAACCACTAAAAAGCCTGCTTCACGTGCTTTAGCAAAGACACGTTCAAACTTTGAAGGAGGATGCCCAACTTCGCTTGAGTCCAAGCCTACACCAATGATTTGATCTTTATACGGCAATGCCTGTGCTAAAGTTTCAAGGGCTGCTTCTTCACTTAAATGACGCAAGAAACACATAATCAAATGCGAACTAATGCCAAATTTTGCCTTGGCATCATCACATGCGCGTTGCAGACCATTAATCACTGTTTCAAAAGCAATACCGCGGTCAGTATGCGTTTGTGGATCAAAGAACATTTCGGTATGCACTACACGATCTTCGGCACATTTTTCAAAGTATGCCCAAGCCAAGTCATAAAAGTCTTGCTCATGAATCAGTACATTTGCACCTGCATAATAAATGTCTAAAAATGATTGTAGATTGTGAAAATTATAAGCCTGTTTCACTTCTTCAACCGACATATAAGGAATGTCTATTTGATTACGCTGTGCGATTGCAAACATGAGTTCTGGCTCAAATGTCCCTTCAATATGCACATGCAATTCAGCTTTTGGTAAAGCACGAATGAGCTCCAATTGACTCATATCTTTTCCTCTTTAAAAATAAAAAAGGGCGTAAACTGAGTTTACACCCTTATCACTATTTGATGAATTAGCCACCAAATAACGCGAATTTTAATGCCCAAAGCACAGCCACGATCCACACCATGTAAGGTACAGTCGCCGCTTTACCGGTGAACAATTTAACCAATGCATAGCTAATAAAGCCCATCGCAATACCATCTGCAATTGAGTAGGTAAATGGCATAAATACAATGGTTAAGAACGCAGGTACAGCTTCAGTAATATCATCCCAATCAATATGGGTAATCCCCTGAATCATCAACACACCAACAAATAACAATGCTGGAGCTGTTGCAAAACCAGGTACAGATTGAGCTAGAGGTGCTAAAAACAAACATAAGATAAATAACACACCGACCACAACTGCGGTTAAACCTGTACGGCCACCAGCAGCAACACCCGCAGACGACTCAATATATGGTGTCGTCGAAGATGTACCTAATGCTGCACCAGCAACAATTGCGGTTGAGTCTGCAAATAATGCTTTTTCAAACGTGGAAGCTTGCCATCTTTCAGTAAGCCTGCACGGTGTGACACGCCAACCAATGTACCTGTTGAGTCAAATAAATCGACCAAGAAAAATACAAAGATGACACCCACTAAGCTTGCCGTAAATAGACCTTCAAAGTCCATTTGCATGAAAGTTGGAGCAATTGATGGAATCTCACCAACAACACCTTTAAACTCGCTTAAGCCCATTGCTGTTGAAATTGCAGTTAAAGCCAAGATGCTGATAATAATAGCACCACGCACTTTAAAGTGATGCAGTACAACCACCATCAAGAAGCCAAATAAAGCCAAAGAACCGTCGGTTGCTTTAAGTCGCCCAATCCAACCAAAGTCGCTGGATTGTCCACAATAACGCCTGCATTTTTAAAGCAATCAGCGCAAGGAATAAACCAATTCCGCCGCCAATCGCAAGCTTAAGCGACATTGGGATTGCATTCACAATGGCTTCACGGATCTTAAACATACTGATCGCAATGAACACCAAACCTGATACAAACACTGCAGCTAAAGCAGTCTGCCAAGGCACACCCATACCCATACACACCGAATAGGTAAAGTAAGCGTTTAAGCCCATACCCGGTGCTAATGCAATTGGATAATTTGCAACAATACCCATAACCAAACAGCCAATTGCGGCTGCAAGACAAGTCGCTACAAAGACAGCACCATGATCCATCCCCGTTTCGGATAAAATCATTGGATTCACAATAATGATGTAACACATGGTTAAGAATGTGGTTACACCTGCAAGAAGCTCTGTACGAAAACTGGTTTTATTTTCACTCAGTTTGAACATACGCTCGAGCA
>JACAAK010000045.1:0-26823 GCA_025093985.1 Calvatia gigantea
TCACCGGCAGAGCGTAATTATGAAATATATGACAAGGAGCTACTGGCCATTATCCATGCCCTAAAGGAATGGAGACACTACCTGTTGGATGCAGAAGAAAAATTTGAAATCTGGACCAACCACGAAAATTTGAAATACTACTGGGAACCACAAAAACTAAATGGATGACAAGCTTGATGGTACTTATACCTACAAGACTATAACTTCACACTGTGACATGTACCCAGAAAAACAAACACAAAGGCAGACCTATTGTTCCAAATCCACCTAATACTAGAGGAACAGGAAGACAAACTAGTCACCATGATCCAAGAAAGTTGGCTGCAAAAGGGGAGCACAGATGACACAGTGCTCTTACGAGCAGAACTATTCCTTGAACCAACATTCCTGGAACAGATCCGAAACAAGCCTCAGCACGAGACAACTGTTCTCACTGAATTAAGAAAACCGGAGTCCAAACTCACTGAAGAACATGGAATCATCTACAGACAAAATAGCACATACATACATCTCATCCAACCCAAAACTATGAGAAGAAATCCTAATACAGTACCACGACATGCCAGATGTAGGCCACCCAGGCCAACACAGGATAATGGAACTAATCAGCCACGATTACTGGTGGCCAACAATGCGAAAAGACATAAAAAGATACATCTGAGGATGCCAAGCCTGCCAGAAGAACAAAACAGGGACAATACCACTCAAATCGCCACTATACCCCCTCCCAGTTCCGAATGGGCCTTGGGAAGAAATCAGCATCAATATGATTGGGCCACTACTGGAGTCAAAAGGAAAAGACACAATACTGGTCGTCGTAGACCGCTTCACAAAAATGATATGGCTTATAGCGACTATCACGGACGTTTCATCCAAGGATATCGCAAGGATATATCAGGATGAAATATGGAAGCTACATGGACTACTGAGGAAAGTACTCAGTGACTGAGGACCTCAATTCACATCAGAATTCACCAAAGAACTATTCAAAGGGCTCGGCATAGAATGCAACCTATCAACAGCATACCACCCACAAACAGACAGACAAACAGAGCGCATCAACAGAGAAGTAGAAATGTATATCTGCTTATACTGCAATTACAACCAAGATGACTGGGCAGAATGGCTCTCCATTGCAGAATTTCAGTATAACAACAAACGACATGGAGGAACTCAAGCAACACCGTTCTTCCTAAACTATGGAAGTGTTACGAACTTACCACACCCCCGGACTCTCCGCACTAACGTATTAACCTTCCGTATGGACTTTCCATTCTTGTATACCCCGGTCCGTTCTTTATTTATTTATCACATGTACTTCTACCTTTGCTTCTTATGATTCATTCTGAATCATGTTCCTGTTTCACTTTCATCTTTCCCATCATCGTACTTCTCTTTACCTGACTCCATCTTCTTATGACTCGTACTTATCCTTCTATTCATTTCACCTATCCCTATGATTCCTTAGATTACCAATTAACCCGTAGTAGTTCTCATTGACTCATATCTACTTACTACGTAATCTCTCATCTCCTATTCGCAGCTAGTATATAAACCTTAAGTAGTACTTTGTATTACTTCAGGTTATTCTAGTAACAAGCTTCCTTATCTTCGCTCGTCTGCTACAAGGCTAACAACCTTGGGGACTGCAGTGACATTTAACTCGGACTTCTCAGACAAGTGCGAGCTTCTACTCGAGGGAGCGATCCGAAGCCTGCACAGAAGTCATTGAGACTTGTCAAATACTCCTGGGCTATAGCGTTGAACCTCTCCCTGAGTGGAGACGATCCGGGCCTGGTTGCGAAGTAAGGTAACGCACGTAACATAAGAATAACCTCACTTCTCTCGTTTCTATACGACTCCATTCTCTTACAGCCAGCTTCTGCCGATTATCCCTCCGTCCAGTTGACGTTGAGAAGCCTTCCCGGTAATAGGGTTAAGAAGAGTGGAACTTCGGGTCCACTGATTTGTTTATCTGTCCTCCGCTAAGTAGCGTTGAGAAGAGCGGGCCTGGCTACCGCTATCTATCTTTCTTCACCACGTCGTGAAAAGGGAAACGTCCCTTACACCCTCCTTCCTCATCCCCAGAACGATCATTCCATACACCAACCCAACACTCATTCGAATCTCCTACTACTCCTCCGCCTAAACAAACTCATCAACCAGAAGGACCTTCTGCACCATTCTTAGAAAGGATTTATCATACCCCACGCACTAGATCACAAAAACCAAAACTACTACAAGAATTACCAGCACCTACTAGAAAATCCACTGAGCCTGAACCACCGAAACCAACACAAAGTGGCAAATTCAACTATTTTCGACCCGATTCGCCCGAGCAAGGTCCATCTCAAGAGTCACTGCCACAGACACCATCCAGAGCCGTATCCCCTTCCCAATTCGGAATCGAAAACCCCCACACCTTACCATCCGTCCTTGAAGACGACGAAGACAACGAGACATTCCATCAGCTGCCCGAACATCCATCTGACTTCCAAGACGTCCTCAATCGAGGAGGAACCCATCTTATATACACTCCAGACACCCTCGAATACCCAGATATCCCGGGCTTTGAATCACAAGAACCAATTCATCCAGAGATCGAAGGCATGGCTACTTCCACTCAAACGCAAACTGAAACAAATAATGAACCAACCAACCAACCACCACCTCGATCAGGAGCTACAACTCCCATCTTCGGAATTGGACGACGAAGAACACCCGAAGAAGATCCTCCCCGTAGAGGTCGACAAGGAAGAGCGCCCTCTCCCTCCCCTCCCTCTTCACGAAACTCCAGCCATGGTTCATTCACTCCGTCCTCTTTCTCCATTGGAAGAGAAGGAGGAGGTCGACGAAGACATCGTACTCCAGCCATTCAATTTGTAGGAAACGATGGGAATTCGAAAGAAATCGGACAAAAGCCACCAAACTTCGACGGAACAAACCCCCGATTTAAAACCTGGTGGATGCTAGTCAAAAACTATCTCGAAATGAACCCTAGAGCATTTACGGATGACCAACGACAGATCAGATTCGTCCTCGGCCTTATGGTCGAAGGGAAAGCCAGATCCTGGTCTGAACAATATTACAAAAGCCGAATTACCGATGCCCGTGGAAAGCCCATCCCTTGGAGATACTCTACCTTCGAAGAATTCGAAATTGAAATCTTGAAACACTTCACTCCAGTAGACGAACAAATCACTGCGCGAAGACAATGGTACGAATTGAAGCAAAATAAGTCCTCTGCAGCAGACTTTAATCTTGAATTCCAATGCCTTGCATCTATCGGAGGAATTCAAGACAATGAAGCATTAATTGAACAATATAAACGAGGACTCAATCCAAATCTCGCAAGAGAAGTATGGACTAGAAAAGAAGGACCACCCGAAACCATTGCTGAATGGTATACCGATGCAGTACGGCGAGACTCTGTCAATCATCAAGCTGACGCAATGTGGCCTAGAAACTTCCCTCGAAACCCAACCCCCTACCAACCACCCCGTTTCCAACCAAACTACCACACTCGTTTTCAACCAAATCGCCAACCTGCACGAACCATACATGAAGTACAGGCAGAACCTCAAGACCCCTACGAACCACCTTACAAAGACGAAGAACTGTATCCTCCAGAGCAAGACTACACTCATGAAGGCTATGACTTGGATGACCCGGAATTACAATTAAACGCTGTATTTACTGCTGAGCAAGTCGCTTGCTACAAAGCTGGGAAATGCATAGGCTGCAGAAAATTTGGACACCTTATCAGCAATTGTCCAAATCCTGACCCAAACCTGTCTAAGGAAAAACCACCTCCTAGATGACCCCACCCGCCACAAAGAAGATTCATGCAACCACCCCGTTATGCACAACCCTCACAACCTCAAGCTTCCAGGAATTACTCCGGTGCCGCTCCAAATCAAACCCGAAAGATCTCTGCACTCGATATCCAAGCAATGATCAGAGAACTCCCAACGGACGAAAGAATGGAATTCAGAGAAGCATATATCTCTGATCCAACGCTCAAGCCCTTTGGGGATTTTTGAAGGCGTCACCCGATCCTGTAAAGGAATCGCTGGGTGACCCACAAATCAATCTAATAAAACTCCCTACCTCGGACAATAAAGCATCAATCTTCCTCCCTATCAAACTCAATCAGAACCATCTACGAAATATCCCAGTCACCGCTCTAATTGACTCGGGAGCCCAAGGAAACTTCATCTCCTCGAATTTTACAAACACCTACGGACTATGAACACGCCCTATCAAACATCCTATCAAAGTATCCAATGCGGATGGAACTCCCAATGAAAATGGATCAATCTATGAAAGCGTAGAATTGAACGCTTTAATTGATGGAAAACAATGCCAATTCGAAGCCTACATCTCAGGAATAGGATCCAAAGATCTAATCCTAGGATACCCATGGCTACAACAAACGAACCCAGACATAAATTGGACTACTCAAGAGTTCAAATGGCGAAACAACGACAACATCGTACCCTTAATCGTAAAATCCACAAACGGACCTACCACTATCAATGAAATCGCCTTAGATATCCATGGAATGAATGATACCGAACGCTACACCTACCTAGATGAAGACTTTGACCCACTTGCTGTAAAAGTCTTTGAAGCGATCGTCCATTCGGAAGAACCTGAACTCTCTATCGATGAACTCAAACTCTACTTGGAAAACATTGATTTCAATGAATTCCATTTGGAACATGAACTCTACGAAATCACTCAAACTCCACATGAACTCGAAATCAATACGAAGATCACCCAAGCTACAAGTCTCGCACAAAAATCAACCCCAAAAACCGATACAAAGGTACCCAGGAAATACAAGAAATTCGCTTCACTCTTCGACACGAAGAAATCCGAACGATTCCCCCCTCCCAGACCATACGACCATAAAATCGAACTCTTGGATACCTTTAAACCAGAACTAGGGAAAACGTACCCCTTATCACCCCTTGAAACCGAAGAACTCAAGAAGTTCATAAACGAAAACCTCCAAAAAGGATACATCCGAGAATCTGAATCTCCCATGGCCTCATCCTTCTTCTTCGTAGGAAAGAAGGACGGGAAACTTCGGCCATGCCAAGATTACCGTTACCTAAATAAACATACCAAGAAGAATGCATACCCTATTCCTATGATAACGACAATTATGGACAAACTTCAAGGAGCAAAACTATTCACAAAAATGGACGTCCGACTCGGATACAACAACATCCATATTCGAGAAGGAGACCAATGGAAAGCCGCATTCAAAACTCCAATCAGACTTTACAAGCCAAACGTCATGTTCTTTGGAATGTGCAACTCCCCAGCCACCTTCCAAAAGATGATAGACACCATATTCGCAAAAATGCTAGATAAAGGAGGAATTATAATCTATATGGACGACATTCTCATCTACGCAAAAACTCAGGAAGAAATAGATCGCCTTACCTTGGAAGCACTCCAGATCTTGAAAGACAACGATCTATACCTGAAACTAGAAAAATGTGAATTCGATAAAACCCATCTAGAATATCTCAGCATGATAATCTCCCCCGACAAGATCGAAATGGACAACACCAAACTCCGTGGAATAGAAGAATGGCCCTTACCCCGCACTACCCGCGATGTCAGAAAATTCATGGGATTCTGTAACTTCTACCGAAAATTCATACATCGCTATGCCGACATCTCTCGACCGCTTAATGCTCTTCTATCCAAAACAAAGAAATTCGAATGGGAATACAAAGCAAACGAAGCCTTCAGCCAACTAAAATCCGAATTCATGAAGAAACCCGTTTTGCTGATGCCAGACCAAACAAAACCCTTCTTTATCGAAACCGATGCCTCAAAATATGCCTTAGGAGCAGTCCTATCACAGCAAGACATGAATGGAAACTACCACCCAGTAGCTTTCCTATCCAAAGCATTCAATCCTACCCAACGAAACTACGAAATACACGACAGGGAACTCCTTGCCATAATCACGGCACTAGAAGAATGGCGACATTACCTAGAAGGAGCCCAACATCGTGTAACCATACGGACTGATCACAAGAACCTCACCTTTTGGAGAAAACCCCAAAATATCTCCAGAAGACAAGCTCGATGGCTTGGTTTCCTCTCACACTTCGACTTCGCAATTGAACACGTCCCAGGAACCAAAATACCTGCCGCCGATGCCCTCTCACGTCAACCAGATCACACCCCAGATGATGACAATGACAACAAAAATGTTATTGTCTTACCCGAGGAAGTATTCCTCAGGGAAATCACTGTATTACCAGACAAACTGTTCATCTCCATGGTTGATCAGAAATTACAGGATGACATCGTAAAATCATTGAAATATGACGAAATCACCATGGAAGCCATGAAACGACTTCTATCAGAATCACCAGAAGCAATAAATCCGAAATACGGGATGATTCCCCGGCCACATGGACATCTTATGACATTCGAAGGAAAGGTCATCATCCCAGAAGACATGGAACTCCGCTGACGTGTCATCCAATGATACCACGACCACCCTTCGATCGGACACCCTGGAGAACAAGAAACTTATCGCCTCGCCAAAGCTGAAGTATATTGGCCAGGAATGAGTACCTTTATACGAAATTACGTTAAAGGATGCAGCGAATGCCAACAATTCAAAATTAACCGAAATCCTTCCCACCCTTCGTTGCAACCGATACCACTGCCGATATCTACTAGACCATTCGCCCATATCGCTATGGATCTGCTGACCAATTTACCAAAATCCCACGGATTCGACTCAATTCTGTCCATAGTGGACCATGGACTTACGAAGGGGGTAATTCTCACTCCTTGTACAAAGGAAATCACCGCCAAAGGAATTGCCGACATAATTATAGACAAGGTCTACACCAGATTCGGACTACCGGACAAGATAATCTCCGACCGTGACCCCAGATTCCGAGCAAACTCCAGTCAAGCTCTCATGAAACGACTTGGAATCACCCAATCATTCTCATCAGCCTACCACCCTCAATCGGATGGAACAACAGAACGATTCAATCAGGAAATTGCAGCGTACCTATCTATCTACTGTACAGGAAATCCTTCCTCCTGGTCTAAAGCACTCCCAATCCTCGAATTCTCCCACAATTCACGAACACACTCAGACCGGAAACAAACCCCTTTTGAACTCATGTACGGAACAAAACCCCATGGAATACCCACCATTCTGGAGGAATCAAACTTCACCACTACTGAAGAACGAATAGAACTCCTAGACCATGCACAAAGAGAAGCAATTGCTGCCCACAAACTAGCTATGGAACGCATGGAGCAATGAATCAAAGCAAAATTCAAACCCTTCACCCTAGGACAAAAAGTGTGGCTTGAACGGAGAAACCTGAAACTCCCATTCAAATCAAACAAGATCGCACCAAAACGCCTCAGACCATTTACCATCAAAGAAGTCTTATCGCCACTCTCCTACCGACTGAAACTACCTGAAACATGGAAAATTCACAACGTATTCCACGCTACCCTTCTCTCCGAATACACCGAAAACAATACCCATGGATCAAACCCACAACCACCTCTCCCTGACATAATAGAAGGAGAAGAAGAATACGAAATCGAAGGTATCTTGAACCATAGAACCAAGAATAAACAAAGGGAATACTATATCAAATGGAAAGGTTACAGTCATGAAGAAAACTCTTGGGAAAAGGAAGCACAACTCTTACCACATGCCCAAGAACTGTTACGAAAATACCAACGAGAACACCACCTAATTCCCATCCCACCGAAAAGATATAAATAATCCAGGATTCACCCAACTTCTCCATCATTCCTTAACAGCACTTCCACAAATCGAACTACCAATGGCACCAACCCAAAAAAACTATAAGAAGGGAAAGAAAGCGGCTATCGTAGCCTCATCCCCCTCTCCTTCCCTCTCTTCCATCTCCTCCCTTTCTACAAAAAACAATTCCCCAGTCAGAAAAGCCCATTCTCTCCCCTCCTCCCCTCATATTTCTATATCCTACCCTCCCACCGTCACACCTGTGGGCCACGAAACCCCAATTCTCCCCACCGTCCAAGTTAATGAACTGCTCGAAAAGCCTATTATCACCCTCCCGAATGCCGTCTTTACCAAGGACGAGCTCCAACAATTCGCTGACCAGAACAAACAATTCTGGGTCGACGTCTTTGTTGGCCCAGACTGCGTCTACATTCCCCCCTCCACCAAATCATCTCCCAGTACCCCCTGGGATAGACTCACCTACCCAACAAGAATGGGAAGCAGCTCCGCTGTATCCCAACTTCATCCCCAGCAGCCAAACATACCAAATTCATCCAACAACCCCGAGCCAAGAGACCAGCCAGTCTCTTTCTCCAGCGTCGTCGCCGGAGCCACTCCCCATACTGCCACCTACGACACGAAATCAACCCCACAGCGACTCCTCTGGTCGCCAAAGCCAACGTATGTCTACCCAATCCGGGCCGACAACCCCACCCCAACACTCCCCTCGGAGCGAGCTGGGATTCCGAAATCTATTAGGGCAGAGCTTCCTGTCCTCGACCAACGACACATTCCCCCCTCCGCCGCCGGCCCCTCTCCAAAGTCCCCCACAACCACCACCATCAATCCAAAACCCCCCAGGTCAGCCTGGGACGAACTACACCCCACTGAACACTCGGCCGCGGGTTACATCGCAGCCAACCCATCCGACCGAGACCCCGACAGGCGAAGCAGCTTCTCCCCTGAGCCCTCCTCTGCGAACGATAGACCTTCGCCCATGGAGTTATGGGCTAGAACTGATTTCTCATCTGAGGGATCCCTCCGCACGATGGTCCTCAAGGGAGGCCATCGAACTCGCTTCCGCACTGAATATTTACATAATGCCAATCAGCGAAATCACTGGCGCTTTATCTGCGACGCCATTTCACAGCTCGAACATCTTTCTCGGGATTATGAGCACGCTACCGATCGAGCGGCCCTATTTATCCAGGCATCACGAAGCCTTGGATTACCTCAGGCTTACGCCTGCTACCTCAACGAGCATAGCGTTAAGCCTATCCCACCCAACCAGCGAACTGGCCCTTCTAAGGTCAGACCACACCAACGAGCCGATTCCCCCACGAGAAAACCCTCCCCCAAACCGCATGTACCTCCCCCATCCACATCTCTCCCTTCCAGACGGACAAATCCCCCCCGAACGATTCGAAATGGCCATACACAACCTAATGGGCCAACTGGATCAACTTCTAAGCCTTCGAAGCCTATTCGAAAACCCCTCGGTCCTAACTCAGGACGAGGAGGAACCCCAACCCAACCCCGAGCTATGAACGACCCAAATTTCGACCCGAAGGCCTTTTGTGAAAAATGTGCCAAACTCCATCTCCCTGCCGTAGGTCACTGGGCCAGTGATTGTGCCCATACCACTTGCCCCATCTGTCGAAAAACCCGCCCTGGCCATTATCGCTGGACCTGCCCCCAATACTTCTGCCGACTCTGCGAAACTCTCAACCTGAAACACAAGCCAGAAGATTGTCCGAAATACGTCGACCACGTCCAAGCCGTGGAAAATATGAAACAACGTTTCCAAGAACAAGTCCTGGAAAACCCCCGTGATGCCTTCGACGATGAATATTACGATGACGGAGTATCTTTGGACTACTCAGTCCTATCCGCGTAAATTTCGGAGTAATTTACCTAGAGACGGGCTAATGTTACGAACTTACCACACCCCCGGACTCTCCGCACTAACGTATTAACCTTCCGTATGGACTTTCCATTCTTGTATACCCCGGTCCGTTCTTTATTTATTTATCACATGTACTTCTACCTTTGCTTCTTATGATTCATTCTGAATCATGTTCCTGTTTCACTTTCATCTTTCCCATCATCGTACTTCTCTTTACCTGACTCCATCTTCTTATGACTCGTACTTATCCTTCTATTCATTTCACCTATCCCTATGATTCCTTAGATTACCAATTAACCCGTAGTAGTTCTCATTGACTCATATCTACTTACTACGTAATCTCTCATCTCCTATTCGCAGCTAGTATATAAACCTTAAGTAGTACTTTGTATTACTTCAGGTTATTCTAGTAACAAGCTTCCTTATCTTCGCTCGTCTGCTACAAGGCTAACAACCTTGGGGACTGCAGTGACATTTAACTCGGACTTCTCAGACAAGTGCGAGCTTCTACTCGAGGGAGCGATCCGAAGCCTGCACAGAAGTCATTGAGACTTGTCAAATACTCCTGGGCTATAGCGTTGAACCTCTCCCTGAGTGGAGACGATCCGGGCCTGGTTGCGAAGTAAGGTAACGCACGTAACAGTGCATGTTACAGAGTGTTCGGCCCCAAAGCAGCTGGGTGATATGAGGACAGAAGAATACCTGCAGCGAAATCCGTGACCCCTCTCAATTCAATGGTAAGCCTTCGGGGAACCTACAATACACATCCAGCACAGGCTACCAATGAACGACGAAGAAACTCGGCAGAAAAAAACATACGTGGGCTACGGAATGATCACGTACCTCACGACAGCTGAGATTAAAATTTTTATCGTCCCGGTTCTGAGGCTTTTGGTCTCCTGCTGCCTTTGCGACCTAGAGTGGCCTTATATCTGTCGGGTTGAAGTCACTCACCTGCCCCTTCATCATGATGGCAGCAATGATAGTCAAGGAATAGAGGGCAATGAGTATCACCAGCATCAAGAACCTAAAATGTATGACTTCAACAAACCAGCAGATGTCCTGTTCGGCCGCTCCACTGTGCGATTAGGAATAATTGGAATGACCTAGCCAAAGTGAAACCTTGTTCTCGGACTTCAACCCAGAAAAGGCAGTTTGGGCTGTGAGATAACCCGCCAGATCACCAATGTAATGAAAAGGGTGGGTGAGTCGGAAGATGTCCCCATGCAGATGAGAGAGTCATTTCAACCACCTTGCCCAATCATCAGCCAACAATCTTTTCGAAACATTAGGCAAGCGCACTAATCTGTACAACCAGGCCAGAAAATAACTGAAGTTCCTCGGCTACTCATACACATCCTTGAAGTCGGAGCATTCCAATTCAACAACCATACAAGGAACATCTTTGTCAGGAATGCGACAATGTGCTTTCCACATCATGGATCCAGAATTAGAAGACATGAAAGGGGTACAAAGGAGAGGATGTAATCGTGATGAATAGTCCCTCAGTCATAAGGTAATCTCATCTGCTCTTACTCGGCTATGGGCGAACTCCAGTTTGGGATATGGTGCAGGAGGTACATCTTTATAGATGAAAGCGCGACTTGAGTTGGTAGCCAATGTCACATCCATTTAAGTATCTCACCTTGTTTTGCTCCTGTGGCGTGCATAGGGCGCTTCTGCCATTTTATGGAGTGAATCGCTATGCTGTGGTGAACCACTGGCTTATTGGCCGAGGACCCAGATCGAAGTGGGTCACTGGGATAATCCACAAACAAAGCGTAATAAAAATGAAGACGATCGTGATGGGCGTGGATTGCAGTAGGTACATCAAGTACCGAGTGTAGATGTTGGAGGGAATGATAGAAGAAAGTGGCTTTATTGAGGCAGAGGAAATTTGCCCCAACGTGTCCCATGAGAAGCTGAGGGTCAGGATATCGTATGGATAGACCGGGGGTACCCATGGCTATCGGAAGACTGTCACTTGGTACGCCAGAGAGTATCCGGCGGTTAAGAAGATCAAGGGCATGCAGCGGATTCACAGCTCCCGGTACTCCAGAGCCACCAAGGAAGCGGATATATATATCAAGTTGGCTGCAGGGATTGGCTCGATGCTCATCGCCAACAAACCCAATGATCGTTGATGCGAAGGCAAAATGGCCAGAAGCACTGATAGAGGTATGCTTTCAGTGGCCAACTTGCATTGAGGCGATTGTTGAAAGTTTCGGCGGATGTCCCAAAAGCCGGGATCAAGAGCGCGAAGAGCCTCAGTGTTGCTGATCAAAATCTACTCGCATTAGTAGGTAAGCTGGAGGTTTTGATATGGAAGCAGGCACTTTAGGTGCAGTTCAGGCCAACTGCAGATCATCCAAAGAAGTGGAAAATCATCCATCTGCCAAACATGGTCACTAATAATCTCGATGAACTCACACTGCACTTCCTTGCTTTTATCCATCGAGGATAATCAACAGTGGCTTTTGAACAACTGGGCGTGTGGGGTCATCCGAGTCCAGAAGGGTGTGAACACTACTAGCATGACGTTGCGTAATGATGCTGTGGAGACTGCATGTCGGCTGCCTTTGGAACGGCACCCAATGAGCATCTCACACTAATCAGTCCACCCTCCGAAGATTTTGTCACCCCGACCATTCATCAATCCATCGCCGATCCGCTCGTTCCTCGCTCACTACACAACCATCCATTTCACCTGCCATACATCGTGTTTTAGACCACTACCCACTTTAATAAAATTTCACCGCACATCTTTCTCGTTACCGACATTTTTTTCCTAATTCAGACTCTTCGCCTCCGTAGTTGCACATTCACTTGTTGTGTTTCAAAAATTTCAACATTTTACCACAGTTCCCTAGCCTAACCTTCATTATACTAACTCAACTCATTTGCTATACAGATTCAGTATTTGTAGATAACCGTAGAAATTGAACACTGGACAAGTTGTCTACAGTATAAATACAGTCGAGCCAGTAGAGGCTCAACACCTAGTAATTGGATACCCACTTTTCTCGCTCTCAAAGTCTCACTCCAAATTCTCTCAGCATTGTCTCTCATTGTCGGTCGCTCTCTCATTGACTCTCAGTCCACGCTCATTCTGAACTCTTGTCTTCAACGACGCCATCACTCTCGCTCCTTGTTCTCTTGTGTTCCCGGCCTCTGTCTCTCCCTTCCTGGACCTGGTTTCAAAGCCTCGTGACTGACGGACGCAGTCACACCCTATTTTCATTGAACCGCCACCTCATCTCTTCAATGCGTTTATATTCTGGGTGGTTATTAGCAAGTGGTATACGAGGGTGGGGGTAACACCGTCAGGGTCGTCCCAGCAGTTAGGCCAGAGAGGAATAAGGGGGCACCAAGACAACCTGAATTACTGAGTTCTTCTGCGATGATTTGCGGGATTGCAGATTTCCAACGCCCATAGGACCCATAATCCATATCATCCTCCAATGGCAATCCAAACCATCAACCCATTCAGTAATACGACTCTTCAAGCTCTTTCTAGCATTGGGGTGGCATTTTGGTGGGGGGACATGTTGAATCTCGACCTGTACCACTACGTTGGTTCAGTCTATTTATAGCTGAAACGGGTTCTTGAGTACTTCACTCTTGAAGAGAGATAACGAACAATGTACTAGACCACATTCTAGAATTGCTGGTCATGGTCTATTAAATAGAACAATGTACGCAGTATGCTCTGTATATGCTACTGGCAGATAAGACCTCACCTGTATTAGGTAGAATGGCGCACAGACCAGAGACATTAGATATATAAGACCTACAGTATGTAGTATGCATACATTCCTTAGACAATCCAGTCTACTCTATTGCCCATCATTCCACTAAGATATCCACTAGCTACAGTCTACAACGCACATCTCAATAAACCCAGTGAGTACGACTCCCCTCCACCACTAGCGTAAGCTACTGTGGTGTACTCGTCTTAACAGGACGGTCTCGTGCAGAGGAGTCGACTTCAGCACCGGGAACCCTCTTCTGGGCGAGGAGCTGTAGGATTGATAACAAAAACCAATTAGAATCCAAAGAGGACTCGGATGGGCTCACCAGTTTCCCAAGAGCTGACCTGAACAATCATTGTTGTCTTATTTACAAACATCAAAATTGAGCATGTCAGAGAAGCCTCGCTGAAGATAGCATGGCCTGTGCGAGTTGCTCTGTATGTTGTGAATGAAAGGTCATGATCAGTTGATTGCCGACTAACCTGCAGTGAGTATCTAGGCATTCAGACCCTGTGTATTGTCCGGTTTGGCGTGAATCCAGGTATTATCATGGGTGGCATTAGTCGTGGGTTTTGGTTTTTTGGTAAGACCTATGGTCGGTTAGGTCTACTGTCTGCATGGTCAACTTGTTATGTGCACACTTACCTTGTAGGTTGTCTTCCCTAAAGGGCGTCTATACAGACTTACTCCCAATAGAGTTAACACGGGGATCTATACAGTAAGGGACAAAACCGTTCCAATGTTTTGAACTTTTCAGAAGATCAGCTCATAACTCAAGGACTACTGTGGCTGTGCACTTCCTAATTTAATTGTAGATAGTCCAGTATCTTATCTAATCATATGCAAAGTATGATTATGTAATCCTTTGTTTTGGGGGAGTTATTAATTAATTAATATTTTAAGTACATTGGAACAGTTTTGTCCCTCTTGAAATTTATATACAAAATGGGTATTCTAGTACCTGGTATAAGCTCCCTTGGCCTGTAAAACTGCCTGGACCCTCCTAGGCATACTCTCTATCAGATTCTGACACACTTCTGGTTCTATGTCATCCCACTCCTTTTGTATCCTCTCCCATAGGGTATTCATGCTATCAGGAGGAGTATCATACTCTCCCAGCTTATTCTTGAGGTGAGTCCAGAGATGTTCAATGGGATTAAGGTCTGGAGACTGTGGGGGCCATACCATAACCTCCAATTCAGACTCATCTAGCCAGTTTGTAGCCTTTTTGCTCTTGTGTTTGGGGTCATTGTCCTGTTGGAAGACCATATCCTCCTCATTCTTCCCATACCACCTGATGCTCCTCTTTAGTTCATCCCCCAAAATTTGAACATAAAGGTCAGCATCCATCTTCCCTTCAATTTTAGTGGCAAACCCCACTCCATCCCACAGCATACAACCCCAGATCATCACATTTCCTCCACCAAACTTGACTGTTCCCTCAACCAATCTATCATTCAGCCCCTCTCCTGCCTTTTTCCATACCCAAACCCTTCCATCTGATCCAAACCGATTGATTTTGGACTCATCTGTCCAAATAACCCTCTTCCAGTCCTCCAGGGTCCAGTTAACATGTGCTTCTGCCCACTCCAACCTTTTCCTCCTATGGACAGCAGTAAGTTTAGGTCGTTTCCGCTTGACTACAGCCTTCATTCCAGCTCCTCTGAGTGCCCTGCGCACTGTTTTGGTGGATACAGGCTGGGCAATAACATTTTGAAGTGATTTGGTGACTTGGGAGGCATTGTCAGCCTTGCGAGAGGTGATGAGGCGAACAGAATAGTGGATATCAGAGGGAGAAAGTTTAGATGGGCGGCCACCAACAGATTTGGAAAGTGTTGATCTATGTTTGGAGCGAATCCTAGAAATAGTACTGACTCCCAGACCAGTAATAGAAGCAATATGATGAGCAGATTTCCCTTGGTCCAGGTAAGAGAGGACTCTATTGGTCTGAGTAGAGGAAAGAGAGCGCATATAGTTGTAAAGGTATAGTGGGGGAGTTAATTTGCACCTGAGAATAAGCACATCCATTTATACATCACCCTACATGGTCACATGATTTTATTTGTATTTATTTGATTGCAATAAACGAAGTCATGTGCTCAGAATTTGAGAGGGACAAAACTGTTCCAATGTACTTAAAATATTAATTAATTAATAACTCCCCCAAAACAAAGGATTACATAATCATACTTTGCATATGATTAGATAAGATACTGGACTATCTACAATTAAATTAGGAAGTGCACAGCCACAGTAGTCCTTGAGTTATGAGCTGATCTTCTGAAAAGTTCAAAACATTGGAATGGTTTTGTCCCTTACTGTATATAGAGGGGATCCACTCAGGGACTTGTCTCTATATATAGTCGGTCAAGAAGTAAGGCAAGTCACTTGTTAGATGAGGCCTTAGTTCAGGCAAGAGGATTGTGGAAGATAAGAGGCTGGTAGCCAGTTCAAACTGTCTACTACAAGGAGTATCTAACTAGCTACTTATACTAGATAAGTCGGAAGAAAGATAATGGACAAAGGATATGTGGATGTATTGAACATCCACCATATAGGGAGAGACAGAGTAAAGAAAAGGAAACACAAACACCATATCAGGTAGGGAGGGGAATAGTGGCGAATCCAGAGTACCAAAGAGGAAGAAGAGAAGGGTAAACTATAGTACATACATGGAACATTAAATAAAGACGTGGACAAGAAAAGAACAAGTCCATAAAAGGATAATGCTAGAATAAGAAGTCATAACACAACTCCTGTGCTTTTGGAATGGATTACGAGAGACCTTATGGCTTCAACTCCCCAATAGCATGTGTATATGGAAACTCGGAATTGAGGTTAGCATGAGGCAACTGTAGGCTTGTGAGTGCTGAGTGCCAAACTTTAAATGGTCTCCATATCTGTGAGAATCTCCAGTTGTAAGCAGTGGCAAGAGAGACCTTGTGCTCTGCGGAGAACTTACATTGCTAACAAAAAATGTATATGCTCCATGCCATGAATATTGTATAAAAGAGTTGGAAAGCCAAGAAAGCAGTCAAGTTACTGACAACTGTAGGGTGCACCTCCATGATGCAACAAGGGTTTTGGCCACCTGATCCTACCCAACCAATTGGACCAGCAGAGACACCCCTCAACCTTCATGTCAAATCCCAATATTGCGAGGGGGTTGTATATATATAAGGGTAAAGCCGCCTGTTTCCAAAAGTTTTTTAACACTCCATAGAATAATAGTAGGGAATTCTTACCATCCTTGAGTTGATCAGGAGCTCCCTACCTTCTGTTATGTAGAGTTTGGCGTGGTTCTTTGCTCTAGGCCGACCATTGGCCTGAGGTTTACCCGCCAGGTACCCCCAACCCCTGGTGATCACTAGTTGTTTCACGGTTGACTCGAATAAGCTTTTATGGTAACTGAACCGTCCTGATATCCATGTTTCGGCCTCGAGACGTGGTGCAGTAGTATATGTCGCCTCTCGGCCTGCAGATTGTCTTCAGATTCTCCGATACGCGAAACAGGGACGGCGCACCGAGTAGCACCAAGTACCAAAAGGTCGCGTAGCCGCTTTCAGAGTCCTGGTCAATTTCTTTACGATCAGTAACTAAGAGGCGTATTTGTGTGATGTCCAATTCGAAGGTTATATATGAGGGCAATGGGAAACCTTGATATCTGAGGCCGCCCTTTTTCCGAACCTTAAAGCAAGGGCGATGTTCATGAAGAGAGTGTCTGTGTGTAGCACACAATTTCTGTCAACCTTAGCATCGTAGCACAATGCATCGAACATTCATTGTAACGATACCGTATGTGTCAACGGTTAAATAACTTTGGAGGCCTCTCGTTTAACACAAGAGACAAATTCAATTGTCCATCATAGCCACGCTTGCGGATGTTCGGTCTGCTGAGAGACGGCCACCCACACTGCTAACGGACCCTTTGAGACGCTGACATGTAAGCGAACCAATCCTACGCTTGTTGTGCCGACTTTTGATTACATCTTGACGGGTATTGTTGGCAAACGAGAGTTCGCCGAAGGCTCCACAGCATTCATCGCGCGACGCCTAAACAGCCCTGTAGTTCGCTATTCATGCAAGTATCGTATATATCACAAAAAAGCGTGGTTGATCTTACTACCGTAAAGTCCCACTTAAAGCCACTAAGAGCATACGACTTAACTGCAGCAAGACTCCCTGACCACATTTTCTTCCCCATTCTAGCGCGAGTCGCGCAATCCTCATAGCAGGAGTGAAGCTAATTTGGAAGCATAGATGGTCATTCAGCAACACAATTGTAGACAAAAAAAGTAGCCGCTTACATTCCGGATCCACACAGAGGACCTGAGACTGATGGCTCCAGTATCCAGGAGGGTAAGAAAACGCGATGGAAACTGAAGAACGAATTTATGAGTCGGAATATGACGCAGCAGACCGGCTGCGCCACTCACAGTCGTAGGCAGAATGGGGGCCGCGGCTGCGTCGATATTGGATGATACCTCCGTCGAGTCAACCACGGCCAGGGCATGACTTGACTGTACTGGTACACCACCGTCTTGAGGTGCAGCGACCGGGGGATAGAATCGTTGCACCGAAAAAGTTAATCATTCCAGGCTTTGGTGGGTTGACTCCAGATAATCGATATTCCGTAAATCATCGGTAAAAAGATGTGGCATGAAGGGATGTTTTTGTATTCAGACAAGAGATGTAGGAGGAAGGAAAGGGGAGGATATCATGAAGCGGGGGATTATTGGTGAAAGGGTAAAGATGACAAACGAGGAGGATGAAGATGGTGGTTCTTAAGTGCACGAAAATTGTATCGCGTCACGGCTTTATTCTTTTGAGTTCAAATACCGCGCCGTGTCGCCCACAAAAAACCCCGCGAACCATACTGCCGCGGCCTTGAATCCCTCGAGGAATGGTCGTAGACATGGAAGGTATCGCAGGCAGTCCTCCTTTTGTCGAACAGCTGCGAGAGTGATAGCCGAAAGAACGGCCCAAACAGTTCGGAAGTGTGTCGGTGCTTGCTTTGAGTTGTGACATGCAATCCTTCTGCTTTCAACTTGACAAAGAATCCCTCTCTCCCGCCTCATCGTATCGCATTATCTCGGTTAAGGTGAAGGATGGTGGCACGGGACGCGTTTATTTTTATCAACGAACCATTCCACCTTTGATCCACCACCCCACATCGGAGTAGTGCAAACAGCCACAGAACGGCCTTGGAGGCGTGGAGAAGGGCGAAGCACAGAAAAGAAAAGAGGGAGCTGGGAGTACCCATTCATCAGGGAAGTGTGGTATGTCAAAGACATTTCGCGGGGCCGTAATGACCCCAACAATGGACAGGACTGTCAACAGCTTCTCGATAGCTCGCAGCACACGCACTACGACCATTGTTGAACCCAAAACATGCCATTCGAGAAGTGACCCGAGCTACGCCTTCCTCGACATCTCCTGGATCCAGCAAGTGAACGTCTCATTATTTCGTCCAAACAGTTTGGTAGCTAGGCCCCGACCGCCGGACGAAAGGGCCATACACCCTCCTGAACACCACTCTTATACAGCAGACAACTCCACGTTCCAACGTCTAATGACATGTCCCCTTCCCTTCTCAATCCTTCAACACCCGCAACTATCGTCCGAACAGGCGCCCCCTATAACACTGGAGGGATTGTATGTTCCATAACACGTAGACGTGGGGCGTCTCGCGCGGTCTTTACGGGAGGTAACTGTGTCGGATGGTCATGCGACGGGGATGGTGTATGCACAGGAGTTGCTGCCTCTTCACAACAGAGAACTAGGTAGGCACCTTGTGCTATGGACGCAAATGATAGGGCTGGGGGTGCCCGGGTGTATATCTACCAACCAACCAGGCGGTGATATGTGACCTCGTTGACAACAATCTTGCGGAAGTCGAGTGCAAGAAGCACGAAAGGTGGGGGAAAGCCATTTCCCCCAGCCTAGTTGAGGTGCGCTCGGACCACCCAAGACATCGAAATTCCACCATCCCAGCGCGTTCTCATCGCGTCCAGAATGTCGCACACGTCCCCGCCCTCCTAGTCAGATTGCTATTTTGGAGACATCAAGCTATGATGGCACTCTAGCGCCGGGACACGACCCACGCGGACATAAAATGGCCCAAATGATGTGAGTCAGATCATGACCTTTCATCCCCAAACTACTACTACAGAATGGGACTGATTGTTCTTTGGTGAAGCAGCGTGAAAAATAAGCAAGACTGTCTACTTCAAGGGTCGACCGATCAAGAGGGGTGGCTGCAAGACGAGTCAGGATGGCAAGATAGGCGTCAATCCTACACGAGCGTCTGAAATGAAGATACATCTCCAGCGTTGGTGATGAGGATGGGTCAAATTATGACACACAAACGCGAGCGTTGAACGCCAAAAAGCTTCAAGACTTTGGTTGCACAATGATTGGTTTGGTGTGATCCAATATCCGAATAGTTGGCCTCCCAACGAAGTGGCCCACAGCCCATACGGACCTGCGAACTGCCTCTGAGACCTTATCCTGAGGTTTAAAATCGTGGAGTGTCAACAGGAGCTGGGGAAAGCAACGGGTGACGGAGTATACATGCCACACGAGGCTCAGGTCAACACGGGTACGATCCAAGGAAGTAGTTCGGAACGGTATGGCCGCTGGGACCCGCTTAAAACCAAAAGGACATGCACCTGTTCGATGCTCGAGCTGAAGTTGCTGCATTTGACCCAAGGAAGGCGCCAACAGCCAGAAGCAGGCGATCGTGCGTTCAAGTTCAAGAAACAGGTTTTGGAAACGACATTTCTGGGGACGAGCACGTTGATGGTAAAAATTTCCAGGACTGGAAGCGAGAGAGAATAAACATAAACTGTTTCGGTGGATAAGAACAATAATTATGATGGAATAATATGGTTGCGCACCGACTTTTGGGCCATACACCCCTCTTTTCCCAAAAATAACTACCAGCTCCTTCCTAATTTATCTTACGGCAGCCGACTCCAGTCGTAAGGCTATCTCTGTCGGTCTATGCAACCACCATCTGTGTCGTTTGGACTTGTGGAAGCTTCAAACCTGTGACTCCCAAAACGAGGCCAATATAACAGCAGACGAGGGATCGTGACCGTTGAAAATGGGCCACGCATCGTGCTCTACATCGAGCAAAATAAAGGCAGGAAGAACAACAGAAAGTGGATGTGTTTTTTGGTCGGTGTGGATGAAATGAAGTATCGGTTCATTCCGAGATGGTCAAAGCACACATCAACTGCAAATTCAAATTCAAATAATTTATAATCAACTCATTCCTCGAACCTCGCCGCTGGGCCCTTCACAAAATCCTTTTAAGCTGGCACCACCTGGTACACATACTAATACCAAAACAGCGCCCACGTTCGACGAATGACCGATCACAATGTTCCGTTCAACACCTATTTTCCTGGGGAGCGCTATCCAATCCCGGTGGTACCACGTCTGGCGTGTAGGGCATTTACAATACATCGTCAACTGCTACGTGACCGAATCTCACTCGCAAGCTTTTGAAGCCCCGTCCGATTTTATCTGGTAAGTTGTCCCTGCTGGTATATATTCAAGCAACGCTGAAATCCGTTTTGTCTGTATGTCATGGCGTATCCGTGTCGAATCCAGCCAACCCTACGAGCTGAGCCACCCAGAAGGGCCCGGTACGGTGCCTTCCCCCGAGTGCCCTACCATCTAGACCTCCCCAACCGTAAGGCCCTCAATCCACAATCCAAGTAATCCTGGGTGTCCGACCCTGCCAGACATCAGAGGGGACGTCTATGGCTTGGCTCGTTATGTCGGAAAACTAGTAGACGCAGGCAAGCGTCCAAAAGACCTAAAGGTAGCCCCGAACAACGAACCGCAAAGTTGGAACCCGAATTGAAAGGCCCTCCCTCTCCCTAGGAGGCCCACCAATTTAGACACCAACGGTCAACGAGAATCAAGGGAATCTAGAGCAAAAGGTCCTCAAAACGTGAAGTAGTGTTGAAACCCGCTGATATCAACGCTGGAGGTATCAAAGGCCAGGTTACACACCCATATCTTGAAGCCCCCGGCCTAAACCCGACCTCCCAACCCGTTTCTCGCACCATTATTTCACCACCCGCCTACCAACGAAACTACACCTCCCATCCCGATGAGAACATATCCGACTATATTTTCAGTGATGTCGACAACGGAACCTCCGGTCCAAAAATCTGATCTGGAATTCACGTGTCACCCACCCCTCGCCTAATGATGTTCGCAACGTCGCTATGCGCTCCAAAGTAGGAGACATCACATTCGCAGTTTTGCTGCCCACCGGAAACAAGTCACGCCTTCGCAACCTGTTTCCTGGTACACCGGCCGTGAGTAAATCCACGAATACCCCTGTTGAGAGTTTCCAATTCTCAGCTCCTCGAGAATGTAAGAACTAATGACGAACGACAGTCGAAGTTTCGGTGACAGCTGAGGTGTTACAAACGGCGAACGACAACTTAGTGATGCTACTGAGACATTGTAAAGTAATGACGAAAATCAAATAAACATATGACGGTGCCTGCATACTGAGCATTTTTGATCTCCCCTTTTGTTTGACGTCCTACAGAGAACACTATTGCATCTTTAACATTGAAGCAAAGGAAAATAGTGGTTACTTGCATATATCTTTTCCTTTTCTACAGCGTCAGAGCTCGCATTCGTTTTCTTTACTTTTGTGTAACACTATTTGTTTAAGCATTATCATTGTAGCCTATCAAATTGTTATACTCCTACATCAAACTAGCCCACGTGATTCTAATACCCCACAGGGACGTTGATAACAAAAGGATCAGTGTTCGTAAGGGAACTTTCATACTTCTTCTTGGCTCCAATCACGAAATAATCCATGAACATCCCGTTCTGAAATGCTGAATATCCGAGCCCACTCTATTGCAACATCTCCCAAATACGACGCTTGACTCGAGTAGATCAAGTCGAGCATTGGCCTCAGACGTGAAAACGAACTCTGAGAGGGCGAAGCGTTTCACACTGGCGGCTTTAGATGCCTCAATGGGGTTTACGGTGGGTGTGATGTCATCACCAGAGTACAAAGTAACGATGACTGTCTTAACACCTGCCGGAGCGAAAGTGACCTGAGGGAGAGAGGTGTAGTCAATTGGGTGAAGCTTCGCCTCACGAGAGGTGAAGTGTGATAAGGCCGTAGAAGATGCAGGCAATTGGCGCGCGAGAGAACGACTTAGATATCTGGCTTTTCAAACAGACCAGAGCTTATGGCATGTCCGAGAGCATTAGTCACTCCAGTGGCTGCAACACGGACGTGTGCGTAGTGTTGCCGTCGGCTCGGGCTTTTAGCCTTATATGGGCAAAATTTTACCCATATAAGACCAAGCGCCCGAGCCGACGGCAACACTATGTGCGCGGAAGGCTGGACAAAAGCGAGAACGTATTGCTTACCTCATTCCAAAAGTGCTTTGTGGAGAGGCTGACTCCCAGTGAGAAACCCGTGGAATCTAGCCGGGCTCAAACGAGGTGGACTCTGGAAAACGAGGTCAGACGAGCCGAGTGGAAGTCGACGCGAATGACACGCCTGAATAAATGAACTTCATGGAGCTCAGTGGATTTCGCACGAGCCATAAAACTTTGTAAGCGACTGCTGTTGTGCATCACGCCGTTTGTGGCAGCCAAAGTAATCCTATGGATGCACCAACACAAGTCCCATCCACTACTCGAAGTCTTCCATCCGATTCCGGCTCGTATATATACCCCGCTGATTCCAAGCGTGGGACAGAGGATATCTCCCACTCAAACTCTCACATCCTCGTCTGCCATTGCTATATACAATCCATCCAAGTTCATCAACATCGTTTGGTAAATGGTCGAAATTGGTGCCCATCCAAACTTGCGAAAGGCGAGAAATCCCTAAACCACACTACGGTGTACTTCAAGCACGAAAAGTGAGAGAGGCAGCAGCAGCAGAATAACACTCTTACAGCTCATTCTAAGCCTATACGTGAACCTTGCGAGGGGCCAGCCTCAACGTACTTAGCAGTTTCCACTGGGTAAGTTATACCGTCCCCCGTTAGAGGCTATCTCTGACGTTCCTTGCACGCTTGGGTCCCTGTATGCGATGAAACTCCTTGCCACGGAACCCTACAACAAATCCTACTGCTCACCCCACTGCGAGGGCCGTTAGCTTGGGTGTGTTATATTTTTTCCCCCTTTCAATCATCAACAATTGTCAATCCAATACCAGCCATTCTGGCCCTTGGTTAACGACACTCGGGCCTTAGTTTCGCATCAATTCTTCCTAGTAAGTTTAAGGCCTCTCGTTTCTTCTTATAATTGATGAATCTCATGCAGCATGTAGTCATGCGTGGGACCACTGTTGAGTTTCTCGCTTGTCCATTTCTCTATGACTTTATAATCTTGTAGCTAACTGACAATTTTCCACTCAGAATGATCTTATTCTCGCTGCTTCCCTTACGTTGCTGTTTCCCATACTTGCCGGTGAGTTGCGTTACTTGGCTTGGTATTCAGAATGTTGATCAGTATGTCATTTCCCGGTAACCCCTCTAAATGGTTACATTATAGCTGAAAACGCGCCTTTTGTCTGGTACGTGGTTTGCTACTCAGCTGTCAATATGAAGATGTTCTTACACCATGCACTGTCCAGCATCATGGTTAGGGTCTCAATGATCTCAATGACGAACGGAGGCTGGAGCAACAAGAGGACCCGGACTGCCCAAAGTAGTAGTAGCCGTTTCCGTTCCAATACATATGGTTCCTTTTGCATTACAAGAGGTTGGATGTCAAACGAGTTCAGACGAGTCAGTATTGCACTGCTATTGTGACTTCCGGAGGCTTCGTTTGAGTTCCAATAAGTGTACACTTTTTGGAATTCAGCCGAACCAGATGGATGCCCAAAATAGGACCGTCTGAGTTCCGCCAGGTTCCGCGCATTTCTCACTGGGGCTGAGGTGGAGTGAAGTCAATGAATCTTTATACATTGTTTCATAACCACATCAGGGGGTGGAATTTCTTTGTGGGAGTGTATATACAAAGCCTTGAGAAAGCTTGGACCTAACCTATGACCTGGATTCTGACTCAGTGATAACCATCCTCCATCGCGGGTCGGACCGCTGCTGCCACCATATCTTGGTCCAGGAGTGCCTTCGACACCGTCTCCTCCCCCACCCCGCTCGAATTGCTTGATACTCATTGCGTTCGTTAAAGTCGCCACGTGATCGCTATTGCGTAGTACGTGACCAATCATTCAGGCTCATAGTATTCACGAGCACATGCAGCAACTTACATAAAAGATAACTGGGTGGATGCTCAAACGTTCATGAACGACGAAAATCAGGTCGGCTTCCTTCGTCTGAATTTAAGTGATAGTGATTGACAGTCAGGAATTAAAATGTACGCTTTGTGGAGTATATCTCTGGTGTCCGCAATGGGAGGGGCTTGTAGGATTCGGAGGAAGAACATCAGGAAAAAGGTACACGGGACGGAGCCTTCAGCCATTACGCTATAGCTAACTATTGTAACCATAGTACGAGATATCATCCTATCTCATGTCAAGCAACGAGCAAATATGTTCTCGTTACTCCTTGCAAAGTCAACGAAGATGGAGAGCTTATTGTGCCAGTTGTTGCAACCGGTAGGCCCGTGTCGTTTCTTGCAGGACATGGAAGGCATTTCATGCAACCAACAGAACCAGAGGTCCTAAACGAAAAGACAATCACGTATGTGTTCGACGTTGGACCATCCAACTATCCAGAGTATGGAATCTACCTGGGAAGGTATCACGGAACCTAGGTCGGTTAACCATCTATTTGCTTCTACCTCTCATCTACCACCTCCCCAGATTAAGGCAGATTTTAGGCTCTCTGGAGGGCAGGCCCCGAGATGCATCAGTACGTACGACCGGTTCAAGCCGAAACAACCTGCATGGCGCAATTGACTGAGCCGGGGAACCAGAGGCATTGAACGGAAAGCGGATGAAACCAACACTAGCAATCAACCTGAGAGGTTTAACGACAAGATGGGGAGAGTAACATGTAGTTGCAGACCCGCATATGTAACGCAGGTCGCCTAAAAGAACTGTCAGGACTCACCAAGCCGGTGGGATGGAAGGGTGACGGGCTGAACAAGGCACCCCTTTGGAATCCAAGGATGCGAATTTCTTGGAACTGCTTCCCGGAATTTGCGTTTTATCTCACCAAAGGGCCTTGGCCTTATGACACATTGATGGATTCTATCGGGATTACAGTGATCTGATCTTGGTAAGAGGTCATGAAAATATGGGGAATTGAACGTTCCTGAAGTTCCTTGGGAGTACAATCCCGAGGCACTTTTTGCCCCATCTTCACTCCGGCTTAAATTGTGGGCATCCCATAGACCGTTTATGGTTCATTTGTTTACTAACATGAGCATTGTATGACAACGGGGCGGAATGGTTCGTTCATCCCTTTGGTTGAAAATTGGTTCAGACCCTTCCGATTTCACTTTTCCTGGGATGCGATCGTGAGAATGAAGGTGGGGTGACAATCGGATATGGTTTGATTGCCATCATCCACACCTCTTGTCCCGAGGCGACATAGTCCAAAACCCGTAGTCATGAATTCCATTATTTGGATATCGCCGGGTGCTGGAGAACTTTCAAAGGCGTACCACATATTCTTAAGTTGGGGCATATCTTACAGAACGCACTACCTCGTAAGCTTTCGGAGGTTCTCTCACTTCCATTTTCTGTGCTGCTGTGAAGCCCAATTGATAATCGCCAAGCGATCTTTTTGCATTGACTTGCGTATTTAGCAAAATTTTCCTGGCCAAGCCTGTGGCTATCCTGAAACCTCCTTCCCATATCCAAACTTTCGGGTCCAGAAATCATTCCTCACAACCAACACTCCCAGGCTGACCTCTTCCTACTTTCACGGTTCTGTTCCATATCCCGAATGTGGAACTAGCCCTTAGGGTATGGGAGTACTTTTAGTCTACTGTATGTGATTCTTGGTCGGTTGCAAATGAAGATGCATGCATATCCGAGTTTACCCAATCAAGGTGAGCCAGGGGATTCGGCCTCCTGATGCCAGGGTTGCTTCCTGTTACTGAATTTCTCTGCCTCACATTTCAACCCATCTGGTGAGGTAATGGCCTGCTATCCATCCCACTTGAATTTTCAATGGCACGATCTTCACTACTCCTTACTGGCCTGCCTTGATGGCATTGAAGTCCCACGTTTTGTGCCAATTCATCCTGCAATCTACTCGTGGACCTTCATCCAAATTGTCGTGTCTAAATTGAGAGGCCTTGATAGTTTTCTTCAATCAGAATCTATTCTCTGGGTAATCAAGTACAGGACTCTAGATCCGCAAGTAAAGACTCAACTTTAGAGAATTGTAAACTTG
>JACAAK010000046.1:0-27279 GCA_025093985.1 Calvatia gigantea
GCTGACGTAACGGCTTTGGAAGCGAAAGTCAAAGCGGCTCCAGCATCTTAATGACCTCCCTACCCTTTAAAGCAAGCCTTGGCTTGCTTTTTTGTTGCGATCAATCAGCAAATGGGCGTGACTTTGTCGAACGCTTCCAACACAATAAAATGCACATCGTATAAGGACACGCAAATGAGCACTTCGATTTATAATATTCCTGTCAAAACCATTCAAGGCAATGACACCACCTTGAACTCGTATCAAGGCAAAGTTTTACTGATTGTCAATACCGCTTCAAAATGTGGCCTAACGCCTCAGTACGAAGGTTTAGAGAAACTGTATACTGAAAAAAAAGAGCAAGGTCTTGAAATTTTAGGCTTTCCTGCGAACAATTTTCTAGCGCAGGAACCTGGTTCCGATGATGAAATTCAAGCATTTTGCTCACTTAATTACCAAATCAATTTTCCGCTATTTTCTAAAATTTCCGTTGCGGGTGAAGACAAACATCCACTGTATCAATCTTTAACCCAAGCTATTCCAGTTCGTACTGGCGAAGGTCCATGGTGGAAAGATTTAGTCGATTATGGCTTAACCCCTAACGAGCCACCCGAAGTATTGTGGAATTTCGAAAAATTTTTAGTCAATAAAAATGGTGAAGTGGTTGCTCGTTTTGCACCAGATATTACTGCAGATGATGCACGAATTGTAGATGCAATTAATGCAGAGCTCCTAAAATAAAATTGCGAGGGATGTAAGTCTATAGCATTTTCTGTAACACAAAATGATAGGCTTACATTCGCTTCGTTGAAAAAACAGACCAAAATCCATGTTTCATTTCATTTTTTTGTTATGACTTTGAAATCATCTATTTTAACTCCACATTTAAGCCCCATATTCTTCATATTGCTGATACAAAGTTAGAAAATGTCATGAAAAAGTTCGTCCAAGGTGCTGTCCTTCCTTTCACCCTTTTTGCTTCTTCCTTATTGATCTTGGGCTGTGATTCCACTGCTCAAAATTCAGCGGAAAAGGACATAAATGAATCTCAAACTGTTAGTGTTTCAAATGATGATTCTGCTTCAGAACAACAAACGGCTAAACCCGAGATTGAATTAAAATCTGGGAATGTTTTCTACATTGCACGTGATGTTGCCGATGTTCAACTCAAAGCAGGTGATTACATTGCACAACTACAGCAATCTCAGGAAAATTTACAACAAGCCCTAGAAGCCAAGGATATTCAACAGCTTGAAACTACAGTTACAGCGCTGAAATCTCAATTAACAGGCTTTAACCAAGCACTTGAGCAACTCAATTTAAAAAGTAGTGAAATCGATGACATTCGTCAAAACATTCAAACTGCAAATGAACAAGCACTTAAATCACCACTAATGAATGGAGAGGTTGATTTCAGTCAGGTTAATTTGCAAAAGATTGAACAACAACTTGGTTCTGTACAAAGTGAAATGTTAAAACTTGCAGCAATGTTGATTCCAACATCAAATAGCGAATCAGACAGTAAAAGTTAATTTTATTGAGCTAAAAAGTGAGCCCCACTCAATCGATGGGGCTAACACTGCCTTTATGAATAGACACTTTATAAATAATCACTGTACGAATATAGTGATAAATAATGAGTCTAATTAAAGTCGCATATCAACCACAATACGCCCATCGATTTTGCCATGCTCCATCCGACTAAAAATATCATTAATATTTTCAATTGGTTCAACACTGATATGTGCTTTAACTTTTCCTTTCGCAGCAATATCTAGGGCTTCTTTTAAGTCTAAACGTGTCCTACAATCGAACCGCGAACAGTAATGCCATCGAGCACCATATCAAAAATTGACAGATCAAATTTACCTGGTGGTAAACCATTCAGGACCATCGTTCCACCACGTCTAACAATCGCCACAGCTTGCTCAAATGCTTTTGGAGACACTGCTGTAACAAGCACGCCATGACAGCCTTCACCTGTAGCAGCAAGTACAGCTTCTTTTACATCCACTTTTAAGGCATTGATACCAACATCAGCACCCAAACTCTTTGCAAGTTCTAACTTAGAATCATCTACATCAATGGCAACGACATTAAAACCCATAGTTTTCGCATATTGAACTGCAACATGGCCTAAACCACCAATGCCTGAAATAGCAACCCAATTGCCTGTTTTCGCTTCAGTCATCTTCAAGCCTTTGTAAACAGTGACACCTGCACAAAGGATTGGCGCAATTGCCAATAAATCTACGCCTTCTGGAATCACACCAACGTATTCACCATCGGCTAAACAATATTCAGCAAAGCTACCATTCACAGAATAGCCTGAATTTTGTTGCAATTTACACAGTGTTTCCCAGCCTGCATAACAATGATCACAATGTCCACAAGCAGAATATAACCAAGGAATACCAACCACATCACCTACTTTTAAGTGATCAATTCCAGCACCTATTTCTACTACTTCGCCCACGCCTTCATGCCCAGGAATAAAAGGAAGTGTCGGTTTGATTGGCCAATCACCTTGCATTGCATGTAAATCAGTATGACAAATACCTGTTGCAATAATTTTGACCAATACCTTCCCCGCAGTCACTTCTGGGATAGGCATTTCTTTAATTTCTAATGGCTTATTAAATGCTGTGACAACTGCCGCTTTCATCATTTTTGGCATTAAACTAACTCCTTATAGTGTTGGCTGAGCTTTTTTAAGAATCATACTCAGTAAATTACACAATAAAAGTTATAAGGTTGGTTTTAGGTAGGTTTAAGCCAATCATAATGACAAAAAAGCTTATATTCTTAAAAATACTATTTATAAAACAATGGATTATATTAAAAATATATTTTAAATTTTATTTTTATCATCTTCCTTTGTAGTATCAGTACTACAAATTGACGATTTTCATTATTATTTTATATTCTAAATTAAGAATGAGCCTGAAGATTACATTGCTTATCATTACCTAGAACTCTTTTTATATCTTGCTTAAAACGCATCTTTGCAAATTTATAATCTTTAGGTAAATATAAGGTAAATCGTGTTTGATTATCACCTATGCTTTCTAGTGTCGCTTTATATAAATACACACCTCCTTTTGAACGAGCAAAAAGCGTTGCCATCGCTAAATTCGGTTCAAACTTGTTATCTGTGTAAACAAAATTCTTTTCACTGGTAAAAGCCATACAGCGACCATAGGCTATTCTCAAATTTTTATATGCATGTTCATAGTGTATGGCTAATTCTGTACTTAATCCATTTTCATAGGAATTAGCAACCAAAGCAGCTTCTGTCGGTTGTACAGGACCAATAACGAATTGTTGCTGGCAAGCAGATAACATAAGGGATGGAACAATAAGAACTATAAATTTCTGCAATAAATTCAAGAGCGCGACCTTTTATTTTTTATGATTAATTTTTCATCTGCCATCTACGATAAGCATTGAGCAGAATTATAGCGCATGTTTAAATGATTCATTCTTTTCAAATCGTATCACCTTTTATGCAATTGATTATTTTCACAGGTGTTCAAGCTTCTGGTAAATCTAGTTTTTATCTTTTAAATTTATACCATAGCCACTTACGTATCAATTTAGATATGCTAAAAACAAGGCATCGTGAAAATATGATTTTTGAAGCCTGTTTAGCCTCCAAAACCAAAACTGTGATTGATAATACCAACCCGACCAAAACAGACCGTGCACGTTATATTCAACGAGCTAAAGATGCTGGCTTTGAAGTGATTTCTTATTATTTTGAAACCGATTTAAACAGTGCTTTAGAACGTAATAGCCATCGCGAAGGCAAAGCCAATATTCCTGAAGTCGGTATTCGTGCGACTTATAAGAAACTTGAAGTGCCAAGTTTGGATGAAGGCTTTGATGAGATATTTAAAGTGAAAATTGTCGGGAATGGGGAGTTTCAAATTCAATCTTCAAATATTGTTTAATGTTTAAAAATATATACATTCAAGCATTTAATACGAGCTTTCTAAAAATTAAAAGCGGGAATAAAATCTTATCTCGAAATTTTAAATTTCCTAAAAAAACGCAATAATGTTTGTAAATTATGCACTTTTAAAAAATATCTAGGGTCTACTATCACTTTATAAGTAAAAAAGAAAAGATGAAAAAATAAAAAAAGGAATTTAAAAGCTTCGAGATTGTTGTTATTTAAATTTTCTGAAAATTGAAAACAACAAAATAAAATACTCATAACTAAAAATATGCATAGCAAAAATTTGCGAAAATTTGTTTTTAAAAGAACTTCATTACGAGCTTTAGTTCTTGTTTTTATTATATTGTCTTTTTCTTTAAGAAAACTAATCATCATCTGTAATTTATAAATTGAAACATTTAACTGATTAAAGCTCAAAAATTAAGTATTTTATATTTTCTTTATGTAAAAATAAAAAAACCACCCTTTCGGGTGGTTTTTCAATCTCGAACCGTGTTTTATTGAGCGCGGTTTTTGATTTTTCGGATCGTTTCTAACTGAGCAACAGTTTCTGCCAAACACAGCAAGTGCTGCAGCTGTGTCCAAATCGCTTTTTTGGTTTGCAAGCAAAGCTTCAGCATTTTTACGTGCCTCAAGAATTGCAGCTTCATCCAAGTTTTCAGCACGAACTGCAGTATCTGCAAGAATCGTGATGACATGCGGTTGAACTTCTAGAACACCACCAGATACATAGATCAACTCTTCTGTACCATTTTCCAACAGAACGCGAATTGCACCCGGTTGAAGCAAAGTTACAAGTGGCGCATGACCAGGCATAATACCTAGCTCACCGCCTGCACCTTTTGCAATTAGCATCGTTACAGTGCCTGAGTACAAAGACTCGTTTACACTTACAACATCACACTGCATAGTCGCCATGAGAATCTCCTAAATTAGAGTCGCTAATTAAAGTTTCTCGGCTTTAGCAATCACTTCGTCAATACCACCCACCATGTAGAACGCTTGTTCTGGGGATGTGATCGTATTCACCAGCTAAAAGACCTTTAAAGCCACGAATTGTTTCTTTAAGCGGTACAAGTTTACCAGGAGCACCAGTAAACACTTCAGCTACGTGGAACGGTTGAGAGAAGAAACGTTGGATTTTACGCGCACGGTAAACAACCAATTTATCTTCTTCAGCCATTCGTCCATACCCAAAATTGCGATGATGTCTTTAAGCTCTTTATAAACGTTGCAAGATGTTCTGTACAGAACGTGCAATTTCATAATGCTCAGCACCAACAACTAAAGGATCTAGCTGACGTGACGTTGAATCTAGTGGATCGATCGCTGGGTAAATACCAGAAGACGCGATGTCACGGCTCAATACTACAGTTGCATCTAAGTGAGCAAACGTAGTTGCAGGCGATGGATCTGTTAAGTCATCGGCAGGTACGTATACCGCTTGGATTGACGTAATCGAACCAGACTTAGTCGATGTAATACGTTCTTGAAGAACACCCATCTCTTCTGCAAGTGTCGGTTGGTAACCTACTGCAGATGGCATACGACCTAGAAGTGCTGATACTTCAGTACCTGCTAGTGTATAACGGTAGATGTTATCTACGAACAATAGTACGTCACGGCCTTTGCCGTTTTCGTCTTTCTCGTCACGGAAGTACTCAGCCATGGTCAAACCAGTCAACGCTACGCGTAAACGGTTACCCGGTGGCTCGTTCATCTGACCGTAGACCATTGCTACTTTGTCTAGAACGTTTGAGTCTTTCATCTCGTGATAGAAGTCGTTACCTTCACGAGTACGCTCACCAACACCAGCGAACACAGATAAACCTGAGTGCGCTTTAGCGATGTTGTTGATCAACTCCATCATGTTTACAGTTTTACCAACACCAGCACCACCGAACAGACCAACTTTACCACCTTTAGCAAACGGGCATAGTAAGTCGATGACTTTAATACCAGTTTCTAAAAGGTCAGTAGAAGCTGCTTGTTCAGCATAAGAAGGTGCTTGACGGTGAATCGGCAAACGCGCTTCAGTCGCAACTGGACCAGCTTCGTCGATAGGGCGACCAAGAAACGTCCATGATACGACCCAAAGTCGCTGTACCCACTGGTACAGAGATTGGTGCGTTAGTATTCGTTACGTTCAAACCACGCTTAAGGCCTTCAGTAGAACCCATTGCAATAGTACGAACTACGCCATCACCAAGTTGTTGCTGAACTTCTAATGTAGTTTCAGTGCCATCAACGTGGAGAGCGTCATAGATCTTAGGAACGCTGTTACGTTCAAACTCGACGTCGATAACCGCGCCGATGATCTGAATGATACGACCGCTACTCATTGCTGTCTCCTCAATTCAAAATAATGTTAAACGGCAGCGGCACCACCAACGATCTCAGAAATTTCCTGAGTAATCGCGGCTTGACGCAGCTTGTTATAAATAAGTTGTAGGCTCTTGATCAAATCACCTGCGTTGTCCGTTGCAGCTTTCATTGCAACCATACGAGCTGACTGCTCACACGCGATGTTTTCGATCACGCCTTGATATACCACAGACTCGATATAACGAACCAATAAGCCATTTAAAAGCTCTTCAGCTTCAGGCTCATAGAGATAGTCCCAACCGTATTGACGGTTAAGGGTCTTGTTTTCTTCAGCAGTTGCTAAAGGAACAAGTTGTTCGATTTTTTGATTTTGAGTCATGGCATTGACAAAGCCGTTTGACACAAGATAAATACGATCTAACTCGCCTTTATCAAATGCGTCTAACATCACCTGTACAGAACCAGATAACTGTTCAAGGCTTGGTGTATCACCGACATTTGTCGTAGCACCCAGCACTTTACCGCCGTAGTTTTTAAAAAACGAAACCGCTTTTGACCAATTAAAGCAAATTGAACTTCAATTGACTGCTCTTGTTGCTGTTGTACGTGTTTAACCACTTTTTTGAACAAGTTAATGTTCAAACCACCAGCAAGGCCACGATCTGAAGACACAATGATATAGCCAACGCGCTTCACAGGGCGTTCAACCATATAACGGTGTTTGTATTCAGGATTCGCTTGAACCAAGTGAGCAATTACACGGTGCATATTTTTCGGCATACGGACGGCCTTGAGCCATGCGCTCTTGCGCACGACGCATCTTAGAAGCTGCTACCATCTGCATCGCGCGAGTAATTTTCTGCGTGCTTTGATACTAGCTACTTTGGCGCGAATTTCTTTTAAATTTGCCATACGCTTAACCTAGTATTCGAAGGCCCTTTCGAGCCCTCGAAGGTTGATCCGTGAACCAAACCAAAACTAAATCCAACTGAAGTTGAAATTAGTAAGTTTGAGTCGCTTTAAAGCTTTCAATACCTGCTTTGATTGCAGCTTCGATGTCTTTGTTGTAATCACCAGTTTCATCGATGTTTTGCATTAACGCAGCATTTTCTGAACGGAAGTAAGAGATTAACGCAGCATCAAAGTCTACGATTTTCTTCACTTCAACGTCAGCCATATAGCCTTCGTTAGATGCATAAATTGAAACAGCTTGGTCAGCAATTGAATATGGAGCATATTGTTTTTGCTTCATTAATTCAGTTACACGTTGACCATGTTCAAGTTGCTTACGAGTTGCTTCATCAAGGTCAGAAGCGAACTGAGCAAACGCTGCCAATTCACGGTATTGCGCCAAAGCAGTACGGATACCACCAGACAATTTTTTGATGATCTTAGTCTGCGCTGAACCACCAACACGAGATACAGAGATACCCGCGTTCACAGCAGGACGAATACCTGCGTTGAATAATGATGTTTCAAGGAAGATCTGACCGTCAGTGATCGAAATTACGTTCGTTGGTACGAATGCAGATACGTCACCCGCTTGAGTTTCAATGATTGGTAATGCAGTTAATGAACCAGTTTGGCCTTTAACTTCACCATTCGTGAATTTCTCAACGTAGTCAGCAGAAACGCGCGAAGCACGCTCAAGAAGACGAGAGTGAAGATAGAATACGTCACCTGGATACGCTTCACGACCTGGTGGACGACGTAATAACAATGAAATTTGACGGTAAGCAACAGCTTGCTTAGACAAATCATCATAAATGATTAGTGCATCTTCACCGCGGTCACGGAAGTATTCACCCATTGTACAGCCAGAGTATGGAGCCAAGTACAACATTGCTGCTGGATCGGCTGCAGCTGCTGCTACAACAGTGGTATACGCCATAGCGCCAGTTTCTTCTAGCTTGCGCACAACGTTAGCAATAGTCGATTGTTTTTGACCAATAGCTACGTATACACATTTAATGCCAGAGTTTTTCTGAGCGATGATCGCATCGATCGCCATCGCTGTTTTACCAGTTTGACGGTCACCAATGATCAACTCACGCTGACCACGGCCTACAGGAATCATTGTATCTACTGATTTATAACCAGTTTGTACAGGCTGATCCACTGATTGACGCCAAATTACGCCTGGTGCTACTTTTTCAACAGCATCAGTTAATTTTGCATCAATTGGGCCTTTACCATCAATTGGATTACCCAAAGCATCTACTACACGGCCTAAAAGTTCTGGACCAACCGGAACTTCTAATACACGACCTGTGCAACGCGCTTTTTGACCTTCTTGAAGGCTTAAGTAGTTACCTAAAACAACGACGCCCACTGAATCCTGTTCTAGGTTCAGTGCCATACCGTATAAGCCGCCGTCGAATTCGATCATTTCACCGTACATTGCATCAGCAAGGCCGTGAATACGCACAATACCGTCGGAAACCATAACAATGGTCCCTTCGTTTTTAGCGGTCGCGCTGGTGTCCAGATCGCCGATACGCTGTTTAATGAGCGCACTGATCTCGGATGGATTCAGTTGTTGCATTGCGCTATACCTCAATCTTTTTAAAGTTCAGTCTTCATATGCAATTAAGCAAGAAGACGAGTCCGCATTTTTTCTAGCTTGTTAAGCGCAGAATCATCTATCACTTGGTCGCCTGCACGAATAACAACACCAGCAATAAGCTCTGGTTTAACTTCTACAGAAACATTTACCGCAGCTTCGAATTTTTTCTCTAAAGCATGTGCAAGTAATTGTTCTTGTACAGAAGTCAATGGGAATGCAGATTCAATCACTACATCCACAGTATTGTTATTCTGTGATTTGAGCTGCTCGTATTCAGCAGAAATTTCAGGAAGAAGCGCCAAACGGTTGTTTTCAGCAAGCAATGTCAAAAAATTTGACACTGCTGCAGTTTGGTCTTCGCCTAATACTTTTGCAAAAAGACTTACCTGCTCAGCAGGAGTAAGCTCAGGGCGAGTTAAGAAAGCTGAAAATGCTTCGTCTTGCACCGCAGCACTGAGCAAGTTCAATGCAGATGACCAAGAGTCAGTTGCATTTTGCTCAGAAGCGTAAGCAAATGCTGCTTTAGCGTACGGGCGTGCCAACGTCAAGAGTTCAGCCATAATCCGCCTCTCTTAAAGTTTAGCAGCCAGCTGAGTCAGCATGGCATTGTGAGCTTCAGCATCAACTTTTTGGCTAAGAATTTTCTCAGCACCTGTTACTGCAAGATCAGCAACTTGTTGACGTAATTCTTCACGAGCAGAATTGATTTCTGTATCAACAGCTTCTTTTGCTTGTTGACGAATACGCTCACCTTCAGCTGACGCTTGAGTACGAGCTTCTTCTACCAATTGTGCACCGCGACGGTTCGCTTGTTCGATCAATTGAGCCGCTTGCGCTTTCGCTGCATCTAATTCAGCTTTCACTTGAGCTTGCGCATCCGCAAGATCAGCTTTTGCTTTTTCAGCAGCGTTTAAGCCATCAGCGATTTTACGCTGACGCTCACTAATCGCATTGATTAGTGGTGGCCATACAAATTTCATGCAGAATGCGACAAACATCGCAAATGCAATCGCTTGGCCAATCAATGTGAGGTTGATATTCATTGCTATTCCTCAATAGTTTAATTTAGGAATTAAGCTGATTAACCTACAAATGGATTAGCAAAGATGAAGAACAAGCCAATACCAACACCGATCATAGGCACAGCATCAAGAAGACCCGCGATTAAGAACATACGAGTTTGAAGTTGTGGAGCCAATTCTGGTTGACGTGCAACAGCTTCAAGGAAGCGACCGCCTAAAAGACCAAAACCAATCGCAGTACCTAAAGCACCAAAAGCGATCAAGATAGCAGATGCAATTGCAACTAGACCTAAAGTGAGTTCCATGATAATTCCTCAGAGGTTAGGTTTATACCAAATTAAATTAAAAAATTGTGCGCCCAACCATCCAGTGATAGTTGGGCATTACCATTAATGCTTTTCGCTTGCCATGCTCAAGTATACGATAGTCAGCATCATAAAGATGAATGCTTGTAGCGTGATAACAAGAATGTGGAAGATCGCCCAAGGCACAGACAACGCCCATTGGATCCAGAACGGTAATAATGCGATAAGGATGAAGATTAACTCACCTGCATACATGTTACCGAAAAGTCGCAGAGCCAATGAAACTGGACGTGCAAGGAATGTTACTAATTCAAGAATTAAGTTCACTGGAATCAATAACGCTTTTGCAACTGGGTTACTTGGGTTAAATGGGTTAAGTGCTAATTCGCCAACGAAACCACCAATCCCCTTTTCGCGAATACTGTAGAACAAGATCAGTACAAATACAGATAAAGACATACCTAGGGTAATGTTTGGATCTGTAGAAGGTACAACCTTGAAGTAAACGTGATGAGGATCCATACCAAATACACTTGCACCAATCAGTTGAGCTGTATACGGAATAAAGTCAACTGGGATTAAGTCCATTGCGTTCATGAGGAAAATCCACACGAAAATGGTCAATGCAAGTGGCGCAATTAAGCGTGATTTGCCATGGAAAGTGTCGCGAACACTTGAGTCCACAAACTCAATGATCATTTCAATTGCAGACTGGAACTTGGTTGGAACACCAGAGTTTGCAGCTTTCGCTACACACCAGAACAACAAACAGAAAATCACACCAAGAGTGATAGACCAACCCATTGAATCCAAGTGAATAGCAGTGAACCCCATCTGTTGAGCTTCTTCAGCAGTCTCAGCCAACTTCCATGAACCGTCTGGCATTTTGCCATAAGTCATATTCGTCAAGTGATGCTTGATATACTCGGTCGAAGTAAGGGCATGTTCTTCAGCAGCCATAAATCACACCTGGTCAATGTCAAATACAAATAGAGAGAACGAACATCGCGTGCTGCTTGATATCTCGTCCATCTCCTAAAAAACTTTTCAATTTTTTGTAGTGCTTATTAAACTCGTTTTTGTTGACGCGACACCCAAAATGGAGCAACCCACGTCATGGTTTGAACGAGCATAAAACCACAAAACAACGCCACCGCTGACAACGGTTTGACATTGCTTAAAATTAAAATGAAACCAACAATCACAATTGCAAACTTACCCATCATGCCTTTATACATGTTCGCAAGAACTTGTTTAGAAGCGCGAGCTCCTGCTGCTCGAAACGACTGCCATGAAAAATAGCAAGTCGCAAGCCAACACACGAGCGCACCTAATGCTGCACTCAGGGCTGCGGTTGAGTCTTTCACGACCCAGCCGATCAAGGCTGAAACAGGAATCATACATGCTTGTAAGAGGACTAAAGCTTTCGCTAATCGTCGGTCAATCAAGCGACTAGTTCGGCTCATTATTTATTCACTCACAACAATCATGCTTGACAAGTTTAGCTGATGATTATTTTTAATCGCAGGCATTATAGAGTTACACCCCTGAACATGCAATCTTTTCCCGACCTAAGTCGAGTTTTTTTCTATGTTTAAATTGCTTTTAAACTAATCAATTATTGTTTAATTTTTGCCTCACTTTCGCGCATTTAGCACACATTTATGCACATAATCGGCCGATTGCTTCCATGCGCTGACAAAATCCCCTGCCCCAGTCATGCTTTCGTCAACCGCTTGGAAAACCAATGGGTTCAACTTTTGATATTGTGCTTGACTGGCATGCACTTCGGCCAAAAGGCACATCTTTGAATAAGGGCGGTTGTCATTTAAGTATTTGATTTGCGCAACCGTAGGGGCAATATGTGGGTCATCTGTCAATGCGCCTGCAAAGCGTAAATTTAAAGGTCGCTCCAGGTATTGATAGGCATCATGAAAAGACCAATATGGGCGAGCTTGGGTACTTTGACTATATATAGCTGAAGCTTGCAACATTTTCTGAGCAAAGAGTTTGGCATTGTTCCAGTAGCGCTCCTTATACTCAGGCATCTGCTGTGAACGCAGGCCTGCAATAAAGAAACCGATACGTACCGCATTGTTTGGGTCAAGCCAAACATGGGTATCGATGGTATTTTTTAAGGCATCACCACGGGTATTTCGTAGTGGTAAAGCATTGATAATGCCTGAATCTAAAATAGAAACTGCTTTATCATTGGGGGTCAAGAGTTTATCCAGCGGTGCTTCATGTGCTCGTCCCAACCAAATAACCAAACCTGCATCCTGAATGATTTTACGATGCATTGGGGTCAAACTAACATCATGTCCAGATTGATCGGCCAACAATAAGGTTGGTTTTTCAATGCCTTTCGTCACTTCCTGTGCAATCAAGTAAATCGGCTGTGTAGAGACAACCAAGTCTTGCGTCCAAGCAACACTACTAAACAGCGCAAACGCAAAAAAAGCCAAGAAACGGGACATGGGGAGCAATCACTAGAAATACAATTAGTGTTATAATATAACAAATCGACAAAAATACCTATGCCTAATCGAAACTCTCTGCGCTTCATGTTAAGATTTAATGTCGTTTTTCTTTTATAAATTTTGCACTTGAGGTTTGTTATGAGCGCTTGTTCTCACGAACACCACCATGCTTTACATGATGTGCATGGTCATCACAACGTTGAGACGCGTTTGGCTGAAGCAGAAGTCTTATGCGCAGCAACTGGTGCGCGCCTAACTCCCTTAAGAAAAGAAGTCTTGGCATTGATCCTGAATGCGACAGGCCCAATGGGTGCGTATGACTTATTGGCTAAAATTAAAAGCAATGCCGACCGCCCTGCTGCCCCACCAACGGTGTACCGCACCTAGACTTTTTATTAGAAAAGGGCCTCATTCACCGACTTACCTCGATTAATGCCTATATTCCGTGTTGCCATCCCCGTGAAGGCCATCAAGCTGCCTTTCTCATTTGCACTGATTGCAAATCAGTGACAGAGGCCTCTGCACAAGGATTATTACAACAACTCGATGCACTTTCCGCAGCCGATGGTTTTACGGCACAACATAGCATTATCGAAATTTCAGGAATTTGTCAGCAGTGTCGCCACAAATAAGCCTCGATCCTGTTCTGGTCGAACTCTCCCAAATTAGTGTTCGTATCGATGAACGCGACATTTTAAAGCATGTCGATTTTGTCTTACATGAACGGGAAATTGTGACCCTGATTGGCCCAAATGGTGCGGGAAAATCCACGCTCATTAAAGTGCTGTTGGGTATTGTGCATCCTAATACTGGCAAAATTAAAACGACAAAGCCACTCAAATTTTCTTATGTACCCCAAAAATTTAATCCCTCACATAGCCTACCGCTTAGGGTGAAAGACCTTTTGGCTTTGGAAAAATGCGATCCTGCAATCAAGCAAGAAATTATCCACGATACGGGGATCAGCAAACTTGAAAACTCCAAAGTACAGCAGCTTTCAGGTGGAGAGCGTCAACGCGTTTTACTGGCTCGTGCGCTGTTACGTCAACCAGATATTTTGGTTCTCGATGAACCCATGCAAGGCTTAGACATTCAGTCTGAGGCTGAGTTGTACGACTATGTGCGCAGTTTACCCGCCAAATATGGTTGTGCTGTGCTCATGGTTTCACATGATTTGCAGTGGGTCATGCAAGGAACTCATCGTGTGGTGTGTTTGAATAAACACATTTGTTGTAGCGGCCTACCTGAAAACGTGCAACAACACCCTGAGTATCAAGCTATTTTTGGTACCAACCGCGTGTTCTATCAACATCATCATGATCACTGCGCACATGGTGATAGTGCAACGCCTTGTCAGCATGACGCTCGCCCACACATTCACCCTGAACCGGAAGCTTAAGTCATGATGGAATGGTTACAACTGCTGTTGCCTGCATGGATTATGGGTACGTTGCTGGTCTTTTTGACTGCACCACTGGGCTGTTTGATGCTATGGCGCCGCATGTCATTCTTTGCCGACACCATGGCACATGGCACGTTACTGGGTGTCGCGATTGCAGGAGCAATGGCGTTGCCCCTGTGGATGGGTGTGGCTTTTATTGCGGGCTTGTTGGTGGCGATCCTTTGGGTTTTGCATGATCCACGATTACCTAATGACGCATTACTCGCACTCTGTTCTGCGACCTTGCTCTGCTCGGGTCTAATGTTTATTCAACATATTCCAAGCTTAAGACCTGAGCTACTCAGCTATTTATTTGGTGATTTACTCACGATCACTTGGACAGACCTGCCCGTTTTTGCGACCGTTATTGTTGTTGCACTCGCAGTGCTTTATAAAAGTTGGCAAGCTCAAATTCAGATCGCGATCGATCCTGATATGGCCGTCAGTGAAGGTGTCAGTGCGAAATGGCAACGTTTGATTTTTATGTTGCTACTGGCTTTATTTACCATTTTAGCGCTTCGTGCAGTGGGTTCTTTACTGATGGGTGCCTTGCTTGTCATTCCAGCACTCACCGCTCGACTGCTTGCCCACTCTCCAAAACAAATGGTGATTTGGGCCTTTGTGATTGCGCAAATTGGGGTGACGGTTGGTTTATGGTCCAGTGCAGGACTGAATACCTCTACAGGGCTCAGCATTGTTTTAACCATGTCGATTTTGTTTGCGTTGATTTTTATCGCGCAGAAGTTTAAAAAACTGACATAAATAAATGAGCCATAAACGTTATTTTATCAGCGCATGTCTACTCGGACAAAAAGTCCGTTATGACGGCAAAGACTGCTTAGTCTCTCAGTTAGTTCAAGCTTTGCTCGATAAAAATTATGTCAGCTTATGTCCTGAAGTCAGTGCAGGACTTCCAACCCCGCGTCCCGCAGCAGAAATTCGCCACGGGTCAGGTGCTGATGTTTTATTAGGCCGCGCACAGATTTTTTCATCAGATGGTCATCAGATTAGCGAGGTCTTTATTCAAGGTGCTTAAAAAGCTTTAGCGTTAGCGCAAGCCAATCACGTTACCCATGCTGTGCTCAAAGCCAATAGCCAATCTTGTGGCAGTGATGGCATCTATGATGGCTCATTTACTAGGCAAAAAATTGTAGGGGAAGGAATCACTGCCGCCCTATTTCGTCAGCACGGTATACATGTGGTTACCGAACAACAGTTTTTAGTAGAATTGACGCAGACTAAACTTACTGATGAAGCAAACTAAGCAGTCCCGCCGCACAACTGAATAATACTGCGAAAGTACGATTGAGATATTTTTGCTGTCGCGGTGATGTTAAGAGTTTTAAAACTTTCGCTGCTAACCCCGTATATCCTGCCATCACAATCAAATCAATCGTGACCATCGTGACGGCCATCACCGCATATTGACTCCACTGCGGTTTAGACAAATCCAAAAATTGCGGTAAAACTGCCAATAAAAATACGATTGCTTTGGGATTGCTCATATTGATCAAAAAGCCATACATCACCAATTTGGAGCGCGACTTAGTCGGTTGTTCTTGTTGAATGTCAATCGATTGGATGGGTGCCATCCATTGTAAATAAGCCAAATACAACAAATAAGCCACACCAAACCACTTCACGGCCCAAAATGCCCACGGCGTTGTGGCAAAAAGTACCCCTACCCCAGCCGCCACAATACCGATCTGTACCAACAAGGCGAGTTGTAAACCCAGCGCATTCCAATAGCCATGCCGAAAACCGTAGTTAAGGCCACTCGACATTGACGCAATGGCCCCTGCCCCTGGAGAAATACTAATGATCCAACATGCGAGTACAAAGCCCAGCCAAATTTGAAATGACATAGTGGTATTGAGAAAAAAATGACCTTTAGATTATATGATCTTTCATGCTTTTAGAGTTTATTATTCATCAATGAATTTATCACTTAAGGCTATGAAGCTGAAACTGCATAAGGCACAATAAGTACAGCCAATAGAAATAACAATTTTTTTAGGAGCCATGAATGACCGCCCAATCTGTAATTCTACCATTACCTTCAGATCATGCCCGTTTTATTGTTTTACGTTTAAAAGATTTAAGTATTGAAGAACTTAAAGAAAAATTAGAAGATTTATTTTCAACCCGTGATCGTCTTATTACCCAACATCCGTATGCTCAAATTAAAACAGCTGTTGCTTTTGGCCCTGAACTTTGGGCACAACTTCATACTACAGCACCTGCAGGGTTTAAACAGCTAGAGCCCATTTATGGCTCTTTCAATATGCCTGTTTCACCTGCGGATGTTTTAATTCATATTGCGTCTCAGCGTACCGATATTTGTTTTGCACTTAGCCAATCGTTCTTTGAAGGCATCCAAGATAAAGTTGATGTTTTAGATGAACGAGTCTGCTTCCGCAATTTTGATGGTCGAGATTTGACTGGTTTTATTGATGGTACTGAAAACCCACAGTTTCCCGATGATCGTGCTGCAACGACCTTATTAAGTGAAGATACAGGAGTATTCGCAGATGGTTCTTTTATCTTTGCACAGCGCTATTGTCATGATTTGGAAAAGTGGAAAAAATTAAAAGTTGATGCTCAAGAGCAAGTCTTTGGACGGACAAAACTTGAAAGCATTGAACTAGATGATGATGTTAAGCCTGAAAATTCTCACGTTGCACGTGTTGTGGTTGAAGATGATAAAGGTGAGGAAATGGAAATCCTACGTCACTCGCTTCCTTATGGCGATGGTAAAGGTGAGCAAGGTTTATTTTTATTGCCTATACGAAAGATTTAAGCATTATTGATGCGATGTTACTGCGTATGTTCGGCACCAGTGGTGATGGAATTCATGACCGTATGCTTCATTTTGTGACTCCTGTGGACGGTGCCTATTATTTTGCACCGAGCGAAGAGTTGCTGGAAGAAGTTTTGGAAGGGTGATTTTTAAAATCAGTATCTAAAGTTGAAAAATTTTCCTCACAAACTTAATCTTACTATTACCCAAATTTTTATATAATAAGTAAGATTAAGTTTTAGCTACATTAACTAAGCACAACCTTCCATTAAAGTTAAGTTGCTATTTCCAACCTTAATACCGACAACAACACCATTTTCAACATCATAACGTGTTCCTAATTTTTTAGCGCTATCATTCCAATGAATAAGTGAATAGTCTTTTTAGGATCACCATAGGGATTTGTTCTCTTATCTAAATTCTTAGCTGTATATTTTTCATATATCTCTTCTTCTGGCGCACCTACCTTTATGCCATTATAGGATCTTCTATTACTGTCTATAGAGGAAATAATTGAAATTCTATTATTCATAATTTGAAATTCTATATCCTCATTCTTATTATCCTTTGCAATAAAACAATCACCTACACGACTACCATCAACCTCAGTCAAATTTTTACTATTATCTCCAATTTTAAAATTCTCAAATCCGTCTTCACTAAAACTACTTAAAGAATTCCCATTTTTATCAAAAGTATTACATGCAGATAATAAAAAACAGAAACACACCATTTTTAAAAGTCTATCTTCTTTTATATATCTCATTAAAAACATTATATATCCTCTAAATTTGGATTAAAATTATGCAGGTGAACATGGTTATTATGCCCACTCCAACTCTTGGAATGTGGTAACAATTTATTTTCTTTAATTTTAACAGGATTAGAACCAAATAGTTTATATCCAAATTTATATAATGCATTTAAGAACCAACATTTTTATCCCAATCAAAATGTTTATGGCTTGTATAAGTTAGTTCATTCATATGTCTATTATTAATAGCAATATACCTAAAGTCTCCATTTTCACCATTTAAGTGAGAGACACTATCTCCCGGTGATCCATCTTTACAGCTAAACCCCGAACCTGTATATTCAGCATACCCAAGGCTACACATAGCACCTAATACTGCAGAAAGAGCAGCTCCAGAAAGATAATATCTTCCATCTCCACTGTCTATTCTCCATAAATAGCCTATATTCCCATTTTTGTACTGTTTATGCTTTCTTTGATCAATCAAATATACCGAGCCTACCCCTTTAACTTTTTTAGAGCTCCATCTATTAGCTACATTAAAATTTGATTTTCCTAAATTATGAATTCCACCATTCTGATCATAATAAATAAATTCAGCAAAGCCTGTTGCTGCTTTATTCTCCCTTTTGATGACTCCACTATAATAAATATGATATCGAGTAGTATCACTTGTTACTGATGATTGACTGCTTACTGCAGTTAATGGCTTTCCTCCATTTTCAGTGTACGTATCGTTTTGCTTTGCTTGATTTTTCTTATCAGTCTCACTCTTAGCACTTTCTGCTTTTTCTTTCGCTTTCTTTTCTTGATCTTCTTTTTGTTTTTGCTGGTTTTTTAAATCTTCTACTTGCTTGAATTTTGCATCCGCAATTTCATACATTTTTGATGCTTGTATAGCATCATTATTAACTATAAAATTTTGTATCTTAATTGATTTTTCAACTCGGCTTAAAACTAGACTTTTCCCTTTGACTCCAAAACCAAAAACAAAACCTGTTAACATTCGAATATTGATAATGCCAAGGCTATTTGTTCGTTTAGGAATTTCACGCCCCCTATAAAAAATACTAAATAGTGTATTTGGAATAGCATTACCATCATGCATAACTGAAATCTTAAAAGTCTGTACGGGCAATTTTACTTTAATCGTTTGATTTTTTAATGCAGCACTGACTCTAAAGTGATGTATGACCTGTTTCTGCCCGCTTCCTTCGACAGAAACCTCAATATCACGTCCTTCCTCTGCAATAATCCCTTGTTTAACGCCAGCACCATCAGCTGTATGCTTTTTAATATTACCCTTATAAGTAAGATAAAAATTCATATTTGAAATTGGCTTAGCAGAGTCACCTTCGACAATTTGAATAGGGTGTGTTGACACTTTTAGCTTAAAAAATAGCGAAGTAGTAAAATCAAATCGCCAAACCCAATTTTACTATTCGCTATGCCTCGTACCATGCTGACAGATCAACACTGGCAAAAGTTGAAAGCTATTCTGCGTAATTTATCCATTCACCACAACTCAAATTTACGCAATTTTATTGAAGCTATTCTCTATAGAATTAGAACAGGCTGTCCGTGGCGAGATATTCCTTCTTGTTTTGGTCATTCAAACTCTATTTTCAAACGTTTTAATCGTTGGTCAAGCAGCGGTAAGTTACTTAGATTATTCAAATTGCTAGCCTCATGCCCCGATATGGAGTGGATTTTTATTGATGGCTCTCATGTACGTGCTCATCAACATTCTGCTGGCATAGCGAATCAATCTATTTCTAAAAGTGTAGGAGGAAACTCCTCAAAAATACATTTGATTGTTGATGCACATGGCAATCCTATTGATTTCATAATTACCGATGGAACCACACATGATGTTAAAGTTGCACCTGATTTAATATCAACATTAGATTTAAAAGAGACAAAAGTGGTATGCGCAGATAAAGGCTATGATTCAGAACCACTGCGTGAACAGATCAGGAAAACAGGGACTAAAGCGAATATACCAAAGAAAACGAATAGCCAATCTAACAATGACCATATGGACTGGTATTTATATAAAATGAGGCATTTAGTTGAAAATATGTTTTGTAGATTAAAGCAATTTAGAGGAATAGCTACTCGATATGACAAGCTCAAAAGAAATTATCAAAGTTCTGTTGCTTTAGCCTGTATATTTTTATGGCTACCTTTATAGGGTTAATTATGAACAGTAAGTGTCAACAGACCCTATTAAAACTAACATTTTTTTGTGTCGAATTTTATCAGCTTCATCTTTAGAGATAGAAGACTGTGCTTGTTCATTTCTTACTTCTTGAGGTGTTTTATTAGTCTGAGGCCTTGGGTGAGGGGTATTATTTTCTTCTAGAACAGCAGGGTAACTAGAAACTTTAAAATCATTTAAAATTGCCTTTTGCTTCTCATTTGCTTTTTGAATAATGCTATTTGACTCTTTTCCGTCAGCGACAATTTTTATTACAGTGTCAGGATTTCTAACAATAACTGGCAAGTTACCATTTTCATCACTATTAACTCTAACTCTTGTTTCCCCCGAAATATATTTACCATTATTTTGAGAGACGATGGTCACTTTTTTATTTTTCAGCTCTAAACCAGAGCTATCTTTTAAAGTAATATAGATTTTTCTTTTGCAACAATTTTCTAAGTCAAAACCACCAAACATCGATATATATGAGGAAATATGCGTACCATTTGCATCAGATACAGCAGATTTTTGCTGAAATTGAGGTGAACCAAGAAAAGTAGCTAGCCCTCCCTCTCCCATCAAGTGTGCACCAGCAATTGCTCCTGACTCTGTTACCTCAACCCCATTAATAATTTGTCCATAATATTGGTTAAAATCTAAAATCCTCATACGTTTACACAAATGATTAATCCAATCATTTACTGCCATTAATTGTAATTCAGGTTTTGTAAGAAAATCATTAAGTGAATAGATTCCATTTTTACCAGACCACTCTCCTTTCCAGTCATTTTTACCAAAAGTTGATCTAATAGTATTTATTTTCCCCCGCTCTTTTTCTGGGTTTAACTTTCTAAAATCTACACCTAGATCCCCCAAGTAATATCCTGTTTCAAATAAAGCAGATTCACCCATTTGGAAAAATCCACGGTGCCCCCCTGCACTTTTTTTAGCTGAAGCTATTATATTTATCTTATGATTTGGACTTAACTTTAAATCAGCACTAGACTCTTTATAACTAACAGCTTGTATAAAACCATTTCTATTCAGATTATAATCTTGCACCGTGCCATCTTTAAATCTTATTATTTTATTCATCATTTAAACCTATCATACATTTTATATTTAAAAATATTACTAATAGATGTTTCTTTAAATATATAACCATTTAGAACTGATGCAATTTTTATATCATCACCTATTTTGCCGCAAGATAAATTAACATCAACTTGATCTTCTTTTCTAAATCCATTTTTAATATTTTTTTGGTCTATCTTCCTTGAATAAGCAAATGAATTACCCTCATTATAAATCATAATAAGATCAGTTCTATCATCCTTCATGTCAGCCCAGTAAATATAGTAATCTTTATTTTTATATTGGATATGATTGCATATCCCTGTAGACATCCAATTTTTATCTTTGAGATTAAAACCAATTTTTCTTGCTACTTTTTTATTCTCATTACTAAAACCTTCTTCCCAGATATCGAAACATTGCACATCTGGTAGAACACGTATTTGTACAGCTGGCTCACTCCAATATTTCATACACTCGTTAACGTTTTCCGCATATAAATTCATGCTATTCAATAGAATATATGAACCTAGCACTATCTTTAACGTCTTCATTTTAACTTAATCCTTGAGCCCAAAATTTTCAAAATCTAATTTCAAATCATCATCTTCATTTAACTCTTCAGCAATCTGCCTATTGTTATGATCATGTTCATCATCACCGCCACAACAGGTTTCATCCGGAAACTTACTTTGGTCTTCTGTAATTTTCTCCTCTATAAGCTGTAATTTATCGGAGCTATTATTACTCTTACCAAGTAGAAGAATTTCAACGTTATCCGGATTATCACTAAAGATCCTTTCTGTCCTTGCAAACTGATCAAGAAAACCGATGTATTCTGTTTTCTTTGCATGATTAATAACTTTATATTTGAACCCGTCTTTCAACAGATCATTATTAATCAACTCACTAAAATCAAAGCGTCGACTAAAGATTCCACTCTCAGGCATTTTAGGTAATTCAGCATTTACTGTAGCCCCACCCACAAAATTATGCTGCCCCGCCTTACTTTCAAACTTTCCACCTGTTGTCGTAAAAATTCCATCCCCATTGATTTTGAGCTGTGAACCACCAGCAGTCAGTACAATTTCTTTCGGACTGGTTATTTCTATTTTATCTTCTGTTGAAATTAGCTTAATCACCTTACGCGCAATCGCTTCTATTGCATCATCTTGCGCCTGTAATTCAACTTTTCCTTTCGCAGCAAATGCCTTTAGCCCTTTTTGTGCAGCAAATAAGCTCACTTTATCCTGTGCATGCGCAATAATATTCTTCTGGGCACTTAAGTTAATGGACCCCTGTGCACTTTCAGCGATGTCTTGAGAAGCTTGTAAAACAATATCTTCAGGCGTTGTTAAAGCAATACCATTGGGGGAAGCCAGCAGCATTAAAGCCTGACGAAAGATCTTCGCTTGAGCTTGATTCTGAGTATCCTGCGTTTGCTCTGCCTCTTGAGCATATGTCTCCATAAAACCTTGCATGGAGCCCAACGCCTGCATGGGATTAACATTCAGTTTGCTGCCTTTATTAAAGGTTCCGCAAGCACTGGTCAGATCAAAGTCTTTCATTTCGACATTGGCAATCACTTTGCCTACATCTTTTAAAGCGGCGAATGGATCCGCATTCAATTTTTCTTTAACGCCTTTCAACTGACTTTTCAAAGCATCTGTGCCATGTTCTTCGAGGTTATCAATAAAGGCTTTTAAATTGTCTATTGAAGCCTCTGCATCCCGAAAATAGTCTTTAAATTCATTAATCAAATTGTCCGTATCTTGACCAAATTTTTGAATATCCTCAAGAAAACCACCGCACGTTTTTAATGCCGAAATCGGATCCTGACTAACTGCCGTTTTAAATAAACCAACGGTTGCTTGGAGTGCTTGATTGGCCCCTTTTAACTCTACAGACTGAATCAATTTAGGCAGACGATTGACCACATTCAGTGCATCAGTCTGTTGTTTAACAGCCAAAGTACTCAGCATGTGCATACTGTCATGACCTTGCTGCAAGATGGACTGGCTTCTGACGCAGCCAAATGATCTGCGACCGCTTGATCCTGTGCATAGGTACTAATCAAGAGACCCTTGCCTGCACGCATGGCTCCCCATTGATCCGTTCTTAACTCAAAACCCTCACCACGCCCATCACTGTTTTCAGTTGCTTTCGGATGACTGAGGTTACCGAGATTAAGCTGACTCGCTCCATGACTGCTGTGTAGCTGCACACTAATTTGCCCTGTCGTATCATCAAAACGCAGTTGGTTAAAGCCTTGCCCTGCAACTTCTTGTGAACGGATCCCGCTGAGTTTCTTCGTCGCAGGCAATATCCCTTTCACATCAAACATGGTTTGGTGGCGCTCCGCTTCATGAATACGCCCTACGACAAAGGGTCGATCGACATCCCCCTCAAAGAAGTCGATGACCACAATTTCTCCGATACGCGGATGAAAACGTGCGCCATATCCTTCACCCGCCCATGGGGTCAATACATCAACCCAAGCCGAGTCCGTGTCATTGTCATTTGCACCCGCACCACCATCATGAGCATGGTCATCACTACGCGTAAACATGAAGCGAACTTTAATCCGCCCCCATGCATCCACATAAATTTCTTCCCCTTCAGGCCCGACGACTTTGGCCCGTAAAGGATAGGCTACTGGACGGTGTATCCACGCTTGATATTCAGGAACAATTTTGACCTCACGGCGCACGACAAAGAGTTCATTGGCTTGTCGTTCCTCATTCAGACCTTGCCAGCGACTTGCTTTTAGTAACAGATTGATTTGCTGTAGCAACTCTTTGGGTAAATTATTTTGGTTATAAAAGACTTTGCCTAAAATGAGAAATTCACGCTCTGCGGACACATGTTGGTCTATTTCAGGATGATCCACCATTTCAAACCAATAGCCCACTTGCGCATCTCGAACGCTACTTTTTGCTGTGAAATATTTGGCCTGAAGCTCGTGATATTGGTTCAGTTGTTGGTTGAGACGATCCAATTGACTGCTATTGGCAGACGTGGCCTGATCTTCACCCTGTAGATCACCCGTCCATGCTGGACTGACACACCAGACTTGTTCCAAACCCAAACTTTCATTGTCTTGTTGATCACTGTGCTGATGCGCACTCAATACAGCCTGACTCTGATCTTGAGCTAAATGTTGCGCTTGCCAACGTTGCGTCTGTACCGTGGTGGACTGTAAGTGACGTTCAGCAATAAAACTGGTGATGCTATCAAAAGGCTCGGTGGCATGGCTGCGGTGGAAACGAATCTTTCGGCGGCCCAGCGCTGTAAAAGCTTGATTATCATCCATCAAACGAAGTTGCTGTGCCTGAATCGGTTCGGACGAACTGAGCACCATCGGAGCTTGTTCATCGATCAACCAATTAATCCCTTCACTCCGCCATAATCGAGTGAGAAACTCAGCGTCGGTTTCATTAGACTGCATGACAAAGGGGCGTACATCATAATCACGACTCAAACCGTCTAAGTTCAGGCTTAAGCTGGCTGCAAATAATGTACTGTGACTTTGCCATTCGCTAAACAGAGTTTCAGTGATTTCACGAACACTTTTACTCATAAACACTCGACTATTTCTGCGCTTATGCCACAGTGTTGTTGCATCTTCAATCGTCAGTTTATAAACAGTTAGCGCGCCATCACTTTGCCCCTGACTGGCACTGGTAATCACCCCCGTCAGACGAGAAAGCTGTCCACATCCGTGACCTGATCAACCGCGACTCGCCCACCAATGAACTGTTTTAAAGGCAAATAAGCGTTGGTCGATAGACATAGGATTTCAGCTTTTAGGCCCTGATTAATGCGATGTTCACCCTCAATCCGCTGAATAAACACCTGTGTGTTCAAAGCTGGATTAGAAAAATGAATATGCAAAGCACGTTTTTGTGAGCCGAATCCAAAGGATTCCAGCATTTTATAAATAGAATTGAACATGATCATTGTTAAGTTATTGGTTTTTATACTTGTACGCGGAGTGTACAAAATGTCTTTTTTTTAATCTAGTAAAATAATGTTAATGAAGACGCAGCTCTCAAAAACAAAAAGGAGCATTACGCTCCTTTTTGTTCAATCTCATTTTCAGCTTTAGAAGGCGACACGTTTATAGTGACGATACTCTGGCTTCCAGAAGTTTTTCTCAATCGCGTGTTGCAATTGCTCATCACTAATAATCGGGGCTACACCTGCATCCATTGCTGCTTTGGCCACTTTGAATGCTATCAACTTAGAGACTTTCTGAATTTCATCAATCTCAGGCAATAAATCTGCTGTAGGGTTGGTCAACATCGGGGAACAATCTGCCAAAGCATTACTCGATGCAATTAGCATAGAGTCTGTCACACGGCTTGCATTGGCCGCAATCACGCCTAACCCAATGCCCGGGAAGATATATGAGTTATTGCACTGCGAAATATTATAAATTTTGCCTTGATAATTGACAGGGGCAAAAGGACTGCCTGTCGCAATCAAAGCTTTGCCATCCGTCCAGTGAATAATATCTGCTGGCACGGCTTCGACACGCGACGTTGGATTAGAGAGTGGCAAAACAATCGGACGATCACAGTTCGAAGCCAAAGTACGAATCACTTCTTCAGTGAATAAGCCCGGCTGACCCGATACGCCAATCAACACGGTAGGTTTGGCATTTTTCACGACATCAAGCAGCGAAATCACCTCTTCAGCATTGCCCCATTCCGCAATCACGTCTGGCTTTTGTGCCAATTTACGTTGGAAATCGAGCAGGTTGGGCTGATTTTCAGTGATTAAACCAAAACGATCGACCATATACACGCGTGCACGCGCTTCGGCATCAGTTAAACCTTCAACTTTCATCTGTGCAACAATTTGCTCAGCAATCCCACAGCCTGCTGAACCCGCACCTAAGAAGGCAACGGTTTGATCTTTGAGCTGTTTACCTGCTGCACGTGATGCAGCGATCAAACTACCCACAGAAACGGCTGCGGTACCTTGAATATCATCATTAAAACAACAGATTTCATCACGGTATTTATTCAATAAAGGCATGGCATTATTTTGCGCGAAGTCTTCAAATTGAATCAGCGCTTTCGGCCAACGACGCTTGATCGCAGCAATCACTTCATCGACAAAAACATAGTACTCATCACCACTGATACGTGGTTGATTCCAACCCATATAAATCGGGTCATTCAGTAACTGCTGATTATTGGTCCCGACATCGAGGGTAATTGGTAAAGTGTAAGCTGGGCTAATACCACCACACGCGGTATAGAGCGACAACTTTCCAATGGGAATACCCATTCCGCCAATGCCTTGGTCGCCCAAGCCTAAAATACGCTCACCGTCGGTAATCACAATGACTTTGACATTTTTCTTGTTGATGTTATGCAAGATGTCATCAATATGCGCACGGTCTGGATAGGAAATAAATGTGCCACGATGGCGACGATAGATATCCGAGAAACGCTGACAAGCCTCACCCACCGTTGGGGTATAGATGATCGGCATCATCTCACTTAAGTGGTTTTCAATGAGGTGATAGAACAAGGTTTCGTTGGTGTCTTGAATGTTACGCAAGTAAATGTGCTTATTGATCGCATCATTAAAAGCACAATACTGTTGATAAGAACGCTGACTTTGTTCTTCAATGCTTTCTTCAACATGCGGAATTAAACCATGCAAGTTGAAGCGAGTGCGCTCTTCTTCCGTAAACGCCGATCCTTTATTTAACAGCGGCAATTCAAGTAAGGTATTGCCCGCATAAGGGATGTATAAGGGTTGTTTTGTCTTTAAATATTCTGTCGTCATTACCTATCTCGTTATACATAGATTTAGATGAACCTATGGGGAGAATCTATGCATCTAATTCGGCTACTAGCTTAGCGCCATTTGCTCGTCTTTTGATATTTATAAACGTGATGCAATTATCAAAGCGATTTAGTCTGAAAATAAAAATCAAACCGACTCAACGCAAAAATGACTTTACGACAGCCTTTCGGTCAAATAGCGCATGGATAAAATTTGAACTTGTATAAAGCTCAAGCTAAGCTAACGCTTTTATTTCTTCTTTATATTAAAAATGATCATCAAAAAACTGATGTTGTTGAGCCTTACGTGTCTTTACATCACACAAATGACAGCATGCCAATCTATTTCTACAACGCAAAAGACAGTGAATGATAAAATCACAGGACTATTTAGTCATAACGAAAAACTGCCTGAAATCGATCCCAAAGGCATTGTCGATATCAGTAAAGCCACCATCGAGCAATATGAGCAACTTAGTGCAAATTTACCCTTGAACCAATGGGTCTATTTGGAAAATGAAAAACAAGGGATTTATCAGCTACAAAACAAATCGACCGAAGGCTT
>JACAAK010000047.1:0-27091 GCA_025093985.1 Calvatia gigantea
GATATAGCTAAAAAAAGACCAATAGAATTATATGATAATAATCAAAAACAAAATTCTTTTAATGGTTTGTAAAGACTTATTCCCTAAAGGAAACCCCAGAGAAACCACAGAGCTAACTTATTTTAATAAGTCTAAATGGGGTATTAGAGAGTTATGTTCTGATAATTTTGCAGTACTATATGCTGATCGGACAAAAACCCCCCTCCTTGTTATTGAAAAGTTAAGTGCTAAACAAATAAAGAATAAAGGTGAAGGCCTGCAACGAACAGATTTTTTCTACGCTGATCCAAGAACACCCACAAATGGCCGGGCAAAAGCATCTGATTATAAAAATGTTCAACCTAGTGTTGATAGAGGACATTTAGCACCTGCAGGTAATGCAATTTCCAGCGCGTGGTATGGCCCAAACTTTTGCATTATCTAATATTTTTCCTCAAGATTCCGATAATAATAGAGGCCCTTGGAGAAAAATTGAAGCTGATGTTCGAAAATATATATCACGTTCAGAAGGTGATACTTATATCCTTTCGGGTCTCATATTTGATAAGCAAGAGAACTCGGTGAAGATTGGCAAAACAAAGTATGGAAACCTTCTAGAATTTTCAAATTAGTTTATAACCCAAGTGAAGATAAAATTTGGGTGTATCTCATGAAAATGAATCTACAAATAATGTATCTACTCCAATATCGTATAAAGATTTTGTTGACGAAACAGGAGTAAAGTTTGCATTTATTGAGAATAATGGTTCTTCCAATTATATTCCAAATAATAGCTCTAATGAAGAAAATGTATTGATCGAAAATATAAAGTCAAAGCTAATAGAGTTTTTACAAAATTTTATTCAAACTTTAATAATAAAAATTTTCCAATAAATTTTATTTATTTGAATTTTAATCAATTAATCGGATTGTTATGCTAAGACCTAAAAATCAATATAAAGCCAAATCTAATTTTTTTCATGGAAGTTTTTATTAAATTTGTTCTGGCAATTATAGCCATTTGTAGTTTTAGCTTAGCATTTAATTACGATTATATTTCGTCCATACTTTTAGGTAAGTTTCATCCTATTCCAGATAAAAATTGCCTTCAACAATTCTACAAAGATACACCACCTTATTTAATTAAAGAAAGCTTAACGAAGCATACTTACCCATTATGTTTCAATGGCTTCAATGTGATGTATTCAGGTGTTGCTAAAAACACCTCTTTGGGTAGCAGAAAGTTTAACACCACAACGATTAAGTAAAAGTGCACCGCGGGAAGACAACTTTCATGAAGAACTCAGAATTCCTTCTAATCATCGTTCTACAATTTCAGATTACCGTGGTTCTGGACATATTCGTTGGCGTGTAGCTCCAAATGCAGATATGTCAAATGAAGAGGCAAAATCTGATAGTTTTTCTTTAGCGAATATAATTCCTGTTGCTAATTTAGATGTACTTACGAATTTAGAATATGTGATAAGGGGGATTGTAATTAGAAATAAAGTAGACCTTTATGTTGTTTCCGGTCCTATTTTTAGTTCGCGAAAACTAAAAACAATTGGAAAAGGTGTAATCATTCCTAATGCGGTGTTTAAAGCAATATATATTCCTAAAACTGGAAACAATTGGGGCTTACTATATACCTAATAATGATTCTTCTGATGTAAAGATCGTGAGTGTATGCTTTTTAGAAGAGTTGCTGAATATAAATTTATTTCCTCAATTAACAGAGGAGCAAAAACGGAACACATATAATTTACCTTTGAGTTCAAAAGATTTGAATTTAAATAAGGAAATTGAATATTCTTACTGGGATGCTGAGAGTCAATGTGAAATTAGTGTTTCTGATAAGGATATTGATATGCTTCAGAATAGATTTAGATTTGAATAAGTAAATTTTTGTCGCACAAAGAATTCGATAAGGACTTATTCAGCAATTTCTAAATGTTTATGACACAAATCATTTTTAAGTCATAATGTTTGAGATCGAACGTTCGATAGATGTCCGCAATCCATCGAATAGCTGAACCTCATTTGAGGGGCTTTGTTGCACAAACCTATCTGTAAAGGGTTTTTCAGCGATATAATTTTCAAATGAAGAAGCCTACACACAAAATCTACCGCACAACCAATTGGCCCGCATATAACCGAGCACTCATGAGTCGCGGAAATATTGCCATTTGGTTTGATCCTGCTACGCAATGGTATGCGCCATCAAAAGGCAAACAAGGGCGAAATCAAACCTACTCCGACGCAGCCATCCAATGCTGCTTAATGATTAAATCCTTATTCCGTCTGTCTTTACGTATGGTCACTGGCTTTGTGCAAAGTCTGATTAAACTTTGCGGATTAAATTGGATAGCTCCAGATTACACCACGCTTTGTAGAAGACAAAAGCATATTGATATTGTAATCAGCTACCAAAAAAGTAGCGATGGGCTGCATCTACTCATGGACTCTACAGGCATGAAGTTTCTAGGTGAGGGCGAATGGAAACGCAAGAAACATGGACCTGAATATCGTCGACAATGGCGTAAACTTCATATTGGTATAGATGCTAAAACCCTACAAATACGAGCAGTTTCAGCTTACAACCAATAATGTCAGTGATTCACAGGTGCTTGGTGATTTACTTAATCAGATTCCACAAGATGAGCAGATTAACTGTGTTTGAACCGTACCGGGTTTGTCGGAGATTTTTTTATTTAAGTTAGGCCACCTGACCTAACGGGTTAATCTTATCATAGTACATTGCTTCAAACTCAAAAGGCGATACATAACCCAGTGCACTGTGTACACGCTTTTTATTGAACCAATCTACCCAGTTTAGTGTCGCAAGTTGTACATCTGCTAAACCTTGCCAATCTGCTTTTAAATATTCAATCACCTCTGTTTTGTATAAGCCATTCACCGTTTCAGCCAAAGCATTATCGTATGAATCACCAGTCGTACCGACTGATGCTCGTAAATTTGCTGCTTCTAAACGATTGGTATAGCGAATAGAAAGATATTGAACACCTCTATCTGAATGATGAATCACATTCTTAGGCATACCTCGATCGTGCAATGCTTGCTCCAATGCATCGAGCACCATATCTGTATTCATCCGTGTCGATACTTTCCATCCAACAATTGCTCGTGAGAACACATCAATAACAAATGCGGTATATACCCAGCCTGAATGAGTTTGAATATACGTAAAGTCAGCAACCCATAGTTGGTTTGGATGATCAGCATTAAAATTACGTTTCACTAAATCATCTGCCCGTTTTTGGTCATCTCGGTTACGAGTAGTTTGTTTATTCTTACCACGCCAAAAACCTTGTATACCTAGCTTTTGCATCAATCGAGCAACTGTACAGCGTGCAATAACATAGCCTTCACGTTTCAATTTTTGCCAAACTTTACGTACACCATATCGACCTGAACTTTCTTTCCAAATACGTTTGATTTGCTCTGCATGATGTAAATCATGCAGAGCACGTTTCGCTCGATGTTCTGGATTGTCAGCGAGATCTAAAGTTCGGTAATAGGTTGAAGCTGCGATCGGTAAAATCCTACAAATCGCATCAACACCATATAAGTCTTTATTGTTATGGATGAAATCCACCATTATTTGTGTGGGCGGTCGAGCTCCGCCTGGGCGAAAAAAGCGGCTGCTTTACGTAGAATTTCATTGGCACGCTTTAATTCTTTAATTTCACGTTCCATTTGCTTCATTTTTTCTTGATCAGATATCTGTTGTACTCTAATAGGATTTTGCTGATCTAAATGATTTTGATGCCAGGCACGAAGTGTTTCAGGAGTACAACCAATCTTAGGCGCAATTGCTGTGATTGCAGCCCAAGTAGAAGGATAATCTTTTTCAGATTCAATCAATAATTGAACCGCTCTTTCTCTGATTTCAGGGGTATATTTTAATTTTGTCATCGGGATAGTCTCTCAGAATATTGACTCTCCGACAAACCCGGTACGGTTCAAGTGAGGAATATAAACGCAACAAAGACAGATTTCAGAAACTTTTGAGAACTGTAAGTGAAATATCCAAATCAGAACTAGCTCCATTTTTGGATCATAAAAAATTCTTACATTCCACGCTATTTCATCAATTAGCAGTCTTTGCTGCGATGCATTATAAAGAACACAGTAATAGCACGCCTATTATGCAAGTTTTGGATTTCACAAAATTGAAAAGGAACGAATATCTAAAAGCAGTAAGATGGTTTGAATATAGAACTGGTACATGCTTTTTTATCGAAGATAACAAATTAAAGAAGAGTAAGAGTAATACTCTTTTAGACGAGAATTATCAAATGTTTGGGGAGTTTCTAAAAACTTACAAAGGGGCATTACCTGAAATTAAATCACAAAAAGCAGAGATCGAAGAAGACTATATAGAAAAATACAAAAAATACTCTAAAGAACCCCGTGACGAATTTGACTTGATAGAGAACACGTCTATGAAAATTGGTGGTCGGACTGTATTTGGAGGATATGGTACTGGAAAAAAACGCTAAAAATTATGGCAATAATTCTTTCATGTCTACTTCTAGTGCGGTGGCGATTTCATACAGCTTTTCAACAGTAAGGTTTACTTCGCCACGCTCAATGCGACCGATATAACTGCGGTCAATACCACACTGTAACGCTAAAGCTTCTTGTGTAATTTTTTTCTCTTTTCTTTTTTTGCGTATTAATTGACCAATCTCAATAGATAATTCTAACATTTAAAATAAATTGTTCAAAAAATAGAAATATCACTAATTGAGGATTAAATATCCACGGATTATAATCCTCATTTTAATAAAAGACTAAAAGACTGAACATGAAGAGAGCTGTACATTTGCCGTTGTATCACGAATTCTTAGAATTATTCGATAACGGCTTTGTTGCACAAAGATTTGAAATGCAAAGCGCCCCTAATTGAGCCAAATTTAAGGCGTAACTTGGGTAAGTGGTCGACCTAATTCCGTAAATCTGTTAAGGACTGCTACACGTGCATGGATTTCATTCACTTGGCTATCAAAACTCCTTGCGCTGAGTTTATCTCCTAATAATTTGATGCAATGCATCTTAGTTTCAACCAAACTTCGCCGATGATAGCCTGACCATTTTTTCCATAGTGTCCTGCCTAAACGTTTAATTGTTCGAAGTAATTCATTTCGCTCTAGCGAGCTACTCTTTGTATCTTTCCATGGTTTCGCATTTTTTCTAGGTGGAATCACCGCATGCCCTTGCCGATCTGCAATGACCTGACGGCATTGCTTGGTGTCATAAGCTCCATCGGTATAAACAGAGTCAATCCGCTCATCTTGTGGAATCTGATTAAGTAAATCACCAAGCACCTGTGAATCACTGACATTATTGGTTGTAAGCTGAACTGCTCGTATTTGTAGGGTTTTAGCATCTATACCAATATGAAGTTTACGCCATTGGCGACGATATTCAGGTCCATGTTTCTTGCGTTTCCATTCGCCCTCACCTAGAAACTTCATGCCTGTAGAGTCCATGAGTAGATGCAGCCCATCGCTACTTTTTTGGTAGCTGATTACAATATCAATATGCTTTTGTCTTCTACAAAGCGTGGTGTAATCTGGAGCTATCCAATTTAATCCGCAAAGTTTAATCAGACTTTGCACAAAGCCAGTAACCATACGTAAAGACAGACGAAATAAGGATTTAATCATTAAGCAGCATTGGATAGCTGCGTCGGAGTAGGTTTGATTTCGCCCTTGTTTGCCTTTTGATGGCGCATACCATTGCGTAGCAGGATCAAACCAAATGGCAATATTTCCGCGACTCATGAGTGCTCGGTTATATGCGGGCCAATTGGTTGTGCGGTAGATTTTGTGGGCTTTGTTGCACAAAGATTTAAAAGATAACACTCTGCTCATTTGAACAGAATTCAAGTGACAACTTGGGTATGAGGACGACCTAATTCTGTAAATTTGTTCAATACGGCTATGCGTGCATGAATCTCATTCACCTGACTAGAAAAACTCCTTGCTGTTAATTTATCACCTAATAGTTTGATGCAATGCATCTTGGTTTCAACTAAACTTCGACGATGATAACCAGACCATTTTTTCCAAAGCGTTCTTCCTAAACGTTTAACTGTTTTCAGTAACTCATTCCGCTCTAAAGATCTCAATTTCTGATCTTTCCATGGTTTTGCATTTTTTCTTGGCGGAATGAGCGCATGTGCATCTCGATCTAGAATGACTTGTCTGCAGTGCTTCGTGTCATAAGCACCATCGGTATAGACCGAATCAATTCGTTCATCTAAGGGAATTTGAGCAAGTAAATCACCGAGTACTTGCGAATCGCTCACATTATTTGTAGTAAGCTGTACTGCACGTATTTGCAAGGTTTCAGCATCATCATCGGGTGGCTCAATCTGTATCACGATTGTATTTGAGAAATGACTACACTTTTCGTTAAAGCAAACCTTCTGACAATAATCATAGATTTCTTTATAGTTTTCTAGGGAATAGAGTGCTTGACTCGGACTGTCACTCTTTTCGTCCAAAGCAATTGGGCTAGATAGCATTGAATTGGGTATGTTTGGCATTTCATGCAGACAGGCAGCCTCTGCCACACTCCAAATATTCTGGAATGTGAATAAGAGCACCAATATCTGAATTAGAAATGTTTTTCTCTTCATACACAAATCTGTTTTTAAAACACCAATAGGAAGCTGTCCAAATCCATCTAAGATCTGATCATAAAATTTAAGTCACCTTAAACTTTTTGCAATCTTAAGTAAAGATGTACACAATCTTTGAAAAAAACGTCTGTCTAGATAATCAAGCTAGATTTTTTAGAACTCCGCATTGGTCAATTGTACATAAACCATCACAAGTACCTCTTAGATCAGACAATTGTTCAATCAGCTTTTGCTGTTTGATTATATTTTCCTTGATAGCACAGACATGTAAGTCAATTAATTCATTCACATCCGAACAATTCTTCTCAGGGTTGTCTTTATATGTGAGTAACTGACGAATTTCATTCAAACTCATATTTAAAGTTCGGCAATTCAAAATAAACTTAATTCGCTCAACATAACCTATATCGTAAAGGCGGTAATTTCCTTCAGTTCTTTCTGGTTCTGGAATTAAACCTTCCTTTTCATAAAACCTAATCGTTAAGACTGAACATGAGGTTTTTTTAGAGAGTTCACCAATTTTTAAATGCATTAATCTTGTATTTCCAAAAAATCTTGACTCTATAGTAACTATAGGGATTCTAATATTCAAAGTTTATAACTTTTTCAATGGGTATAATTATGAGTGGCTGTGGATGTAGTAAAGAAACACCATGCGAAGATAAGCAGTTTCAACAAGAAAATAATCCATCAATTTCAAAAGAATGCACTTCAAAAAATTGTGATAGCACTCCTAGCTCTTGTTGTGATGGAGATGAAAAAAAATCTTCATCTCCTTGCTGTAATACTTCAAACACTTGTGAAGATACCGCTCAATCCTGTTGTGGTTCTGATCCCAAAGAAAATTTAAGCACTGAAGATGTTTTAAAAAATTCGCACTACATGAGTGAATACTTAGTTCCCAAAATGGATTGTTCTGCGGAAGAACAGATGGTTCGTATGGCGCTATCTTCAATTGATGGTGTTCAAAAACTCATCTTTGATTTACCTAACCGTTCTTTAAAGGTTCTACATAATCAAAAAGATGAAAATATAACCACCAAACTTGAAGCTTTGGGTTTTGGTGCAAAGCTTGTGAAGACTGAAACTTATATAAGCAATCAACAGGCTAAGCAAACAAGTACCTACACCATTCCTAAAATGGATTGCTCTGCTGAAGAGCAAATGGTCCGTATGGCTCTTGCAGATATTGAAGCAGTTAAAGGTCTTACTTTTGATCTTCCCAATCGAAAACTGAAAGTCTTCCATAATGAAGGGAGTCAGCAAATTACGGCCAAACTTGAAGGACTGGGTTTTGGGGCGAAACTTGATGAAACACAGCTTTCTTCAGGCGATATACCTAATGAACCTGATCCTGTGAGACAAGCTAAAGTACTTAAACTGTTATTAGGCATTAATGCTCTACTTTTCTTTATAGAATTCATCAGCGGAATTATTGCTGCGTCTACAGGATTGATTGCTGATTCTCTAGATATGTTTGCCGATGCAGCCGTTTATGGTATTGCGCTATATGCCGTCGGAAAAGCTGCGAAATATCAAGTGAAAGCAGCCCATTTCGCAGGTTGGATTCAGTTGTTACTTGCTGTCATCGTGATTATTGATGTCATTAGACGATTCATGTTTGGAAGCGAGCCAGAATCAACGCTCATGATTGTTATTGGCCTGCTCGCACTTATAGCTAACGTGACATGCTTATATCTTATTTCTGGTCATCGAGAAGATGGCGCACATATGAAAGCCAGTTGGATTTTCTCGGCGAATGACGTTGTCGTAAATATGGGCGTTATATTTGCCGGTGTACTCGTGGCGTGGACGGGATCAGCTTACCCAGACTTAATCATTGGCATCCTGGTTTCTTTATTCGTGCTTAATGGTGCTCGAAAGATTTTGGCTTTGAAGTAAGAGTATCGAAAATGAATCTATTTCAAGTTAAACAAAATCAGATCGTCAAAATTAGAGATCTCAAAAAAGGTAATCAATACAGTCATACCACTGATCCCGTATTGGAACGGCTCCAACTATTAGGTTTTAGAGAGGGTGAAACTCTACAAGTACTCGCTAAAGGTGTTTTTGGCGGAGATCCTGTTTTAGTTCAAATTGAAACTTCAAGATTCGCATTAAGAAAGAATGAAGCTGAAAGAATTTTTGTAGAGTTAGTATCCAATGAAGATTAAGAACATTGCATTAGTCGGTAATCCAAATTGTGGAAAAACCTCTTTATTTAATACGCTTACTGGTACGCGACAAAAAGTTGCCAACTATGCTGGAGTTACCGTAGAAAGAAAAGAAGGTTCTTTTAAATTACCTTCTGGTGATGCAGTACGAGTATTGGACTTACCCGGAACTTACAGTTTAAAACCTAGTAGTTTAGATGAAGAAGTCACCAGGGCAGTTTGTTTGGGCGAGCTAAAAGGTGAAGTTCTACCCGATATTTTTATATGCGTTGTAGATGCCACAAATTTAAGCTTACATTTGAGCTTGGTTCTCGAAGTTCGTGCTCTAAACAGGCCTATGCTTCTTGTATTAAACATGATGGATGAGGTCAAGAAGCGTGGTATATCCATTGATAAGGATAAGCTCTCTCAATCGTTAGGTATCCCTGTAGTTGAATCTGTCGCTGTCAAAACTAAAGGGATTCAAGATTTAATTAATCAGTTAGATCAAAAAAATCTTTTTGTTGCCCCTTATCATTCTGAATTAGATCACTTTGAACAGATCAAGCAAATCACCAAACAAGTCATTTTAAATAATGACAGTGGTGACAAAAGAACTGCGTTTCTAGATAAGATTTTTCTACATCCTGTACTGGGTTTGGTAATCTTAGCTTTAACCATGTTTGTGATGTTCCAAGCGGTATTTATATGGGCCACACCATTTATTGAATTCATTGAAAATTTTGTGGTCTGGCTTAGTGATTCTATTGGCCCCCTCATTCAGCATCCATTATTAAGAAGCTTAGTCGTTGATGGCGTAATTGCTGGTGCAGGTAGCGTACTTGCATATATGCCCCAAATTCTGATTTTATTCTTCTTCATTTTAATGCTCGAAGAATCAGGCTACTTGCCACGGGCAGCATTTCTGTTAGATAAATTAATGTCTAAAGCAGGCCTTAGTGGGCGTTCATTTATTCCTTTGCTATCTAGCTTTGCCTGCGCTATTCCCGGAATTATGGCAACCAGAAGCATTAGCTCTGAACGGGATCGATTAGCGACAATTATGATTGCACCCTTGATGACCTGTTCAGCAAGATTGCCAGTATATGCTTTATTAATCGCTGCCTTTATTCCAAACCAATTGATCTATGGCTGGTTAAGTCTGCAAGGATTGGTCCTTTTTGGTCTTTATATGTCGGGAATAGTATCTGCGTTATTAGTTTCACTCTTTCTGAAATTAGTTCGTAAAGATAAAACTGAAAGTATTTTTATTTTTGAACTTCCTACCTATCGAATTCCAGATATTAGAAACATTGCATTAGGTTTGTATGATAGAGCGAGCATTTTCTTAAAACGAGTTGGTGGCATTATCGTGGCACTGTCTATCCTGTTATGGGTACTTGTTACTTTCCCTCAACCACCAGACCACGCAACCATGCCAGCAATTAACTATAGTCTAGCTGGTCAATTAGGACATTTAATTCACCCTATATTTGCACCTATTGGTTTTACATGGGAGATTTGTATTGCCCTCATCCCTGCTATGGCAGCAAGGGAAGTTGTAATTGCTGCTCTTGGTGTCATTTATGCAATGTCTGGCGATGAAAATATAGTAACCCAAAGTCTGCTAAGTCAAATTTCAGGTCCAGATGGGTGGGGGCTAGCCACCGGTTTATCATTATTAGTATGGTTTATTTTTGCTCCCCATTGTCTCGCCACTTTAGCAACAATAAGACGAGAAACAGGTAGCTGGAAACAGCCAGTCATTATGGCAACTTATCTATTCGCATTAGCTTACATCTTTTCATTCATCACATACCAAGTTGCTAGTAATCTTTAATTACCAAAATAATAACAACGGGAGTCTAGTTCCCGTTGTTATTAAATATTCACTGTTAAATTGCTAGCCGTAAATTAAATGCTTTTACAACTTTGATCATAGTATCGAAACTAGGGTTAACCTCACGAGAAAGAACTTTATAAAGGCTTTCTCACCTAGACCAGTATCTTCAGACAATTGAGTCATCCCTTTGACCTTTGCGATAGTTCCCAAAGCTTTAGCTATAAATGCCGCATCGCAATTAGACGGGAATAACATTATGTGTCGTTCAATGACAAATCTTGTGTCACCTGACGTCACAAGTGCAAAACATATAAAATACCCTTTTATGTTATTTTAGAGTATGCCTCCCTTTTACTGACGGTCTGATTTTCGGTTTTTATTGCACCTTGGACAAGTTGGTGCGTTGCACATGAGGTAAGAATTATTATCACTGTAAAAGGATATTTTATTTGTATTGTGGCCTCAGCAATTATTATATGGTTCTTATATCACCGTGAATACGGTGCTGAAGAACCCTGTGTGCGTTTGGTAGTTAACAAGCCATGATTTCTGCTTTACTGCACTTGCAAGCTGAAATTAAAATGCCTAATTCAGTCCCAAAAAATGAAAGCTTTCGTGATTGTAGCAGGTCAGAACAGGGTTTTAGGTTTGCTGCGTTATTCCCAAATTATCAAGCAATGTGTGCCTGTATTACAGTCGTTAAACTCCCCTTAAAAAATATATCTTCTCAATAACCGTCAAAAGGATAAGCGATGGAATATATTTATGACATATGAAAAATAGCTGTTTAATCAGCTTTTTTACATTGCTTTGTGTATTTCTTTCGCTATAACAGCTATTTTATCGGCCAGTTTTACCCATTCGAGCAAGTAAAATAACTGGGATTAAGCCAACCAATACAATGAGTAAAGCTGCTATTGCACCATCTTCATAGGTGCCTCTTGAGGCTTCCGCATATAGCTGTGTAGCAAGCGTTTCCATATTTAGTGGTCTTAGTAACAGAGTGGCAGGCAATTCTTTCATGCAGTCTACGAAGATCAATAATGCAGCCGAGATGATCGCAGGGCGTAAAAGTGGGAAATGAACTCGCCATAAAATACCCCGTCTGTTCTGTCCTAAATTGCGTGCAGCATCATCAATAACCCCATGGATCCGGTTATATCCAGACTCTATTCCACCAATCGAAATGGCCAGAAAACGAACAGCATAGGCATAGATCAAAGTGAAACTAGTACCCAAAAATAGTAACCCTGTAGAAATGCCGAGCTTGAATTCAAGAAAATCTGCCACCGCATGATCGAGAGCACCCAACGACAGCATAAGGCCGATTGCGAGCACAGTACCCGGAATGGCATAGCCTAAACTTGCAATACGACTAAACCAGGTATTTCGGCTAAATCGTGCAGCGCTGACAATCAAGAAACCTATAAGGATGGTAATGAATGTGGCGATACTGGCTAAGGTAAGGGTATTCATCGAAGCTTGTAATAAATATTCAGAAAAACCAGCGTATTGAATACGTTTATAAGACTCCACCAATAAATGGCTGAACGGGATGAGGAACCCAATACAAACAGGGATAAGTCCAAGCCCGAATAATATTAGCGCTCTGGTTCCTTTAATGGGTTGAGGAGACATCAGCCGGCTGCGTTGAGCCGAGTTCATGTAACGCTGTTTGTGTCGTCCCAACCTTTCTATGATCACTAAAAAGGTAATGATCATGAGCATAAAAATGGCAATCTGTGCGGCACTTGCCAGATCAGACTGGTTGATCCATGTTGAATAAATGGATAACGTTAGTGTTTTAATGCCAAGAAACTCTGTTGCACCGATGTCATTAATGGTTTCCATTAAAACCAGACTGGTGCCCACTGCAATTGCCGGTCGAGCGAGTGGCATCGCGACTCTCAAAAAGACCTGATCGGGTTTCAGTCCCAAGCTGCGTGCGACTTCAATCAGACTTGCTGACTGCATTAAAAACATTGCGCGGGTGCTTAAATAGACATAGGGATAAAGGACGAAACTTAATAAAAAGATTCCTCCCCACACCGAGCGGATATTAGGGAACCATAGCTGTTGCATGTCTAACCCCAACCCGTCTCGCAGCAGGCTTTGGGCGGGACCAATGGGATGCAGAATATCGATATAGCTATAGGCAATGATATAGGTGGGTACTGCAAGAGGTAACAGTAGTGCCCAGTCGAGAAAAGCTCGACCATGAAATTGATAAGCCGTGACGATCCAGGCACTTCCTGTGCCAATAAGAATGGTCAGTAGACCAACACCAAGTAGAAGTAAAGATGTTTCTACCAATGTAGGTGGGATAACATAGCGAATCAGATGTTCCCAAATATCACTATTGCCTTGCAGTGCTGTCCAAACTAAAGCAAGGACGGGTAAACAGGCGAGAAGCGTCAATAGTCCACTTAGCGAAAATAACGAACTAAATTCAAATTTCTTTTTTGGCATTGAAGATCTAGGTATGATGAGAGGTGGAAACAAACCTGATCTTACAGAGAGAGTAAATCCTCCCTGTAAGTCGAGCGAGATTTAGTGATTAAACTGTACCTTATCAACCAAAAGATTGGCTGTTTTGCGGTATCGGGCAATTTCACTTAAGCGAATTGAATCCACCTTGAGTTTGCCAAAGCTTGCAATAATCGGGTCAATTTTAACCCCAGGTTTCACTGGATATTCAAAATCGCTTTTCGCATAGATCGCCTGAGCATGGTCAGAGACTAAAAACTCGAGCAATTGTACTGCTTCTTTACGATTGGGCGCATATTTAGATACGACGGCACCTGAAACATTGACGTGTGTACCACCATTTTCAAATCGCGGTAAAACCACATTAATGGAATTGCCCCAACGTCGTTGCTCTGCATCACCTGTGCGCATGGTGCCAACATAATAGGTATTTGCTACCCCAATGTCGCAAATCTTGCCGAGAATATCCCGTGCTACATCACGATCACCACCACTCGCAGGACGTGCTAAATTCGCTTTTACACCACGTAACCATTTTTCAGCTTCTTTCTCACCATGATGGGCAATATAGGCTGCGATTAAACCTGTGTTATAAGGATGGCTGCCGGAACGGATACAGATCTTATCTTTCCATTTTGGACTAGCCAAATCTTCATAAGAAATAGCAGTGATGGGAGTGCGCTCTTTAGAAACATAAACTGCACGTGCACGCATTGACAATGCATACCAGTGCCCATTTGCAGCACGTAAATTACCCGGAATTGAGCTGTTCAATACTTTTGAGTCTACACGTTGCGTCAAACCACTTTCGACTAAATCCACCAAATTCCCAAAGTCGACAGTGAGCATCACATCTGCAGGCGAACGTCGGCCTTCAGCTTTAACGCGTTCAAGCAACCCATCTTTAATAAAAACAGTATTGACTTTCACCCCAGTTTTTTGGCTGAACTCTTTTAAAAGAGGTTGAATTAGAACTGGTTCTCGTGTGGTATAAAGGTTGACTTCAGCTGCATGTACCCAGTTACAGCTAAAGGCAACTAGACCAGTTAAAAGAAGGTGAACTTTCGATAGTGATTTCATTTCTTATTTCCTTAACAGAGTTTAAACCTGAACTGCTTGTTCAAGCTGAGATGTGATGGCTATGTTAGAGTCGTCATCGGATGCAAAGAAGAAACATGCTGTTAAGTCTACGGATACATAGACTTGTTCAGTTTCAAAAAATGCTGGAGATGGTCAACTTGAGCCAATAAAATGGTCGACTCAGCAGCAAGTTGCAGATGTAACTGGTAAGCGTGACCCATAAAACTGGATGAAATGACTTTTGCTGCGGCAGCGCCTTCGACTGGTTCTCTACAAACCTGTACCTGATGCGGACGGAAACAACAGGAAATCGATTTTTCAGCATATGCTAAGTTTTCAGGTAGTGCGATGTGACCAAAAATTGTTTTGATTTGATGATCTAACCGCTTGGCCGGTATTTCATTCAAAGCAGAAAAATAGCGTGCCGCGAACAGGGTTGAGGGCTGCAAATAAAGTTGCTTAGGTGTGCCGATCTGAATAATTTTCCCCTGATGCATCAATATAATTTGATCAGAAATTTGCAAAGCCTCTTCCGGATCATGCGTTACGATAACAGTAGTGGTTGCTGTCTTTTTTAAAAGGTCAATCGTACTTTGGCGGATTTGATCACGTAGCCGATGGTCCAGATTAGAAAAAGGTTCATCCATGAGTAACACATGGGGTTTAGGAGCCAAAGCACGCGCCAGAGCAACGCGCTGTTGTTCTCCACCCGATAAGGTGTATGGATAACTATGCATGTGATGATGCATGGAAACATGTTTTAAGGCTTGTTCTGCAATTTCTTGTCGCTGCTGTTTTGAGAACTTTTTTAACCCAAACATCACATTTTCCAGCACATTCAGGTGCGGAAACAACGCATAGTCTTGAAAAACCAGACCAATATTCCGTGCTTCTGCAGGGATGTGCTGTTCTTCATTCCAAAGAATGTTTTGTTCAAGCTGAATTGAGCCACTACTCGGTTCTTCTAAACCTGCAATCAAACGTAGCATGGTGGTTTTACCACAACCTGAATGTCCGAGTAAGCAAATGATTTGCCCACTCGTTGCAGACCATGTGGCTTGATTAACAGCAAAATGTGAGCCGAATTTTTGCTTAATTTATTAATAGTTAATACATTGTTTGAATGTTCTGCATAGACATTCATGTTCAACTCGCAGTGCTATTTTCTTCACTAAATAATAACTAATAATCTTTCTCATGTAGAGAATTTTTATCAGTTTGATACAACATAAAATATTAAAATTGAGTATGGGTATATAAACGAAAGAAGTGAGATATTATTTTTGGAGAGTCTAGCTTTCTAACAACTCTCTTACGAAACTTTTCCTATTTTATATTTTTAGAACTAGGTGTTTATTTTTATATCAAAAGAAAATCCAAAAATGACACATGAATCAGTGTTAAACAAAAAATTTAAATGGATCTTCTTCTATGGTGGTCTTGGATAGGGAAGTAGTTTTGCTCTTATTTTCATATCATTAGATTCCTTCAACATAAACCTCAAGGTTTTGGCTCATTCCCTTTATTTTTAGCAATTTGTATTGTTGCTGGAATGATTCGTGGATGGGTAATGTCTAAGTCGACTATAGGTAGAAAATCTGAAAAAGCTCTCCTAATTGAACACATTATCATCAATTTAACATAATGGGCGTTATACGAAACGCATATGTATTTTTAATATTACTTTAAGATCAGTATCTTATCGTTATTCATACCCTCTGGAACGTTCTCGTTCAACCGACTTGGAAACAAGTCGGTTTCTTTTTAAGCAAAACTGTAACTTTTAGCCAATAAAATTGATCAAAAAACACTCTTTTTTGCATTTTTTCCTGATTTCTCAAGGGTCACAGTTCAGAAATAATCCCCAATTTCTGCGGACAACTCTTGGGATAAAATAGGCCAACTTTGTAAGCTAAAACTTACACAGATTTAATGTTTTTGCGGATTAGTAATCCAAAGCATTAGCCCTATGATGAATACATAAGGGAACTGGATGTTTCTAGAAAACAAGAATAAGAAAATAGCGCAAGGAATGGGCAGCACGAGATCAGTAAGACTAGCAACCCGATATGAAAAAGCCCGACAGGATGTCGGGCTTTTTTATGTCTTGAATCTGGATTTCGTGTAAGAGATTTTATGTTAAATCAGTTGGCTATAAATTTTCAAAAATATCCTTAGTTTAATATTTTAATAAGCAAGTAAAGGGTAAGATGGGATTGAAAATCTTAAATTTCTGCAGGAAATTTAAATTAAAAGAAACGGGAGTTAATAGTATGAGTCAAGACCCTAAAAAATGTCCTGTTACCCACCTGACTACTGAAGCTGGTGCCCCTGTGGTCGATAATCAGAACAGTATGACGGCAGGTGCGCGTGGACCTTTACTTGCCCAAGATTTATGGTTGAATGAAAAATTAGCAAACTTCGTCCGCGAAGTGATTCCAGAGCGTCGTATGCACGCTAAAGGTTCAGGTGCTTTTGGTACCTTTACCGTGACCAATGATATTACCCAATATACTCGCGCTAAAATTTTCTCTGAAGTTGGCAAGAAAACCGAAATGTTTGCGCGTTTCTCAACGGTGGCGGGTGAACGTGGCGCGGCCGATGCAGAACGTGATATTCGAGGTTTTGCCCTGAAATTCTATACTGAAGAAGGCAACTGGGATCTGGTCGGCAATAATACCCCGGTGTTTTTCCTGCGGGATGCCCGTAAGTTCCCTGACCTGAATAAAGCAGTCAAACGTGACCCGAAAACCAACAAGCGCAGTGCCACCAATAACTGGGATTTCTGGACATTATTGCCTGAAGCCTTGCATCAGGTGACCATTGTGATGTCGGATCGCGGTATTCCTGCTGGCTACCGTCATATGCATGGTTTTGGCAGCCATACCTTCAGTTTTATCAATGCCCAAAATGAACGCTTCTGGGTGAAATTCCATATGCGTACCCAGCAAGGCATCCAGAACCTGACCGATGCTGAAGCAGCAGATTTGATTGCTAAAGATCGTGAAAGTAGTCAGACTGACTTATTTGATGCCATTGAGCGTGGTGAGTATCCAAAATGGAAAATGTACGTTCAGATCATGCCGGAACTGGAAGCTGAAACAGTTCCTTATCATCCATTTGACCTGACCAAAGTCTGGCCGAAAGGTGATTATCCACTGATTGAAGTCGGTGAATTCGAACTGAACCGCAATCCGGAAAACTATTTCCAGGATGTAGAACAGGCAGCCTTTGCACCAAGCAATCTGGTACCGGGAATTAGCTACTCACCGGATCGTATGTTACAGGCGCGTCTGGTGAACTATGCTGATGCAGCACGTTATCGTGTTGGTGTAAATCATTCACAGGTTCCGGTCAATGCTGCACGCTGCCCTGTAAACTCTAATCGTCGTGATGGTCAGGGCCGCATGGATGGCAACTATGGTTCATTGCCACATTATGAACCGAACAGTTTTAACCAGTGGCAGGAACAACCTCAGTTTAAAGAACCAGCATTAAAGATTACCGGTGATGCTGATTTCTGGGACTTCCGCGAAGATGACAATGACTACTTCAGCCAGCCCCGTGCCCTGTTCAATTGATGAATGATGAGCAGAAACAAGCATTGTTTAATAACACGGCCGCAGCGATGGGTGATGCGCTAGATTTCATCAAATACCGTCATATCCGCAACTGTTATGCTTGCGATCCAGCTTATGGGCAAGGCGTTGCTAATGCCTTAGGTATGACTGTAGCAGATGCTCAAGCGGCACGTGAAACAGATCCTGCTAAAGGTTTACCAAGTTTTCTTTAATGTAGAAATTTGATTTAGATAGTTAATAAAAAAGCCCGACAGGATGTCGGGCTTTTTTATTCTCTATTTTTTAGATTAAGCTTGTAAGTGTATATACAATGAGAATTAAAGTTTCTATTGGTCCTATTAAATAGCATTTTGCCACTTCTAGGTTCAATCCTAATCAAAATAGTGAGTAATTATGATCCCTTCTTATGAAAACTTTAAAGATTTTAAAGATGCTGGTGAAAAAATTTTAGAGTATTTACATAATCACTTAGGCTTTGCTTTATGGATGATTACTCGTACTGAAAGTAATGATTGGATAGTTTTGCAAGCTAAAGATCATGGATATGGAGTACAGGCAGGACAGGTCTTCAATTGGGCTGACTCATACTGCTCTAAGATGGTATTAGATAAAGGGCCACGCATAGCACCTGATTCGAAAAAGATTCCACTGTATGTAGAAGCAGGCATCAACAAACTGGTCGATATAAACGCCTATATTGGGCAACCTTTATTCAATGAGGATGGTTCTATTTTCGGCACATTATGTGCTATTGATCCATCAGTACAGCCTCAAAGCATAGAACAACATAGTGATCTATTAGAGCTATTAAGTTTATTACTTAGTCGAATTTTACAAAATGAACTTAAAATTAATGAACAAAAAAGAGTTAGTGAAAAGCTTGAAATGGATTCATTAACCGATCATTTAACGGGTGTTTTTAATCGTCGTGCTTGGGATACATTTTTGGATTTAGAGGAAGATCGATGTAAAACGTACGGACATCCAACCACAGTGATTATGATAGATTTAAATGACTTAAAAGCTATAAACGATAAATTTGGTCATTCGGCTGGAGACCAGATGATCCAAAAAACGGCCCAAATCTTAAAGAAAAATGTACGCTCCAATGATTTAGTCGCGCGTTTAGGAGGAGATGAGTTTGGCATTCTAAATATTGAAACGACTTTAGAAAATACTCAGAAATTGGTGAATCGGCTTTTAAAGTCCTTACAAAATGCTGGAATTAATGCTGCTCTTGGTGTTGCGGCACGTGAACCAAGTAAAAATTTACGAATGGCAGTAATTGAAGCAGATGAAAAAATGTATCAGCATAAACGTCAAATTAAAGTCATCATTTGATGATTCCATAGAACAGGATGTTTGAGGATCTAAAACAATAATCGTAAGTCAGACACTTGGATTGTGAAGCTAGACAGGAGTCTTGCTTGAGCAGTAAGCTCATTTGAAGTTTTTCTAGAATTAACATAATGGTTGTTATACGAAGTCGACTTGTAATGCAATTTGCATTACAGTACTCTTAGCACATTAAATAACTGGGAGATATGATGGCTACTGTTAACTTCAGGGTCGATGAAGCCCTTAAAGAAAAATCCTATTCCATCCTTAAAGAACAAGGTATTGCACCTACAGATTTCTTTACTAGTATTCTTGAATATGTTGCTACGACTGGGAAACTACCTGTCAAAAAAGCTCTGCTTTCAGAAGAAGATGAAGAATTATTAGCTCTTGTCCGTAAACGCATTAATGACCCTAAAGAGATGTTTGAGGAAGTCACATTAGATGACTTATAAGCTTTTACGTCACAAAGACTTTAAAGCAGAATGGGAAAAACTCCCTGTTGCTATACGAGATCAATTTAAGAAGAAACTAGCCAAAGTCATAGAGCAGCCACATATTCCAAAGAATATGCTTAGAGGGGATCTTGCAGGTTGCTATAAAATTAAATTATTAAAAGCTGGTGTCAGACTTGTCTATCAAGTTAAAGATGATCAGGTAGTTATCTTGCTCATCACAGTCGGGAAACGAGCTGATAGCATAGTTTATGACGAAGCTAAAAAGCGCATTAAAGACTAAAAATGGGAGCTTATAGCTCCCATTTTTGTTGTGTTTCGTATAAGCTCTATTATGTTAAATGCACAGTTTTTTAGAATGCAAATTGACAACTTTCTTAGCTGAATAAGCAGCTTCTACAAAATGGTTAGGGTAGATAGAATGATACCGAGCTGTTATCCTTGCTCTGATATTTTCTCTCAAACAATGCACTGAATTTATGACACTTACGCCACCTTAAGTTTATTTACCTCTTTAATCAGTAAATAACTCATCACTGTCTAGTGATGTGGTGTAGTCGCTTGTGTGTTGTATATATCACATCACTAGCCTATCTGAAAAATTAAAAAACAGGCTATGTTTATGTTATCTAATGTACGAGAACAATGGTTCTCTAACATCCGTGGAGATGTGCTTGCAGGACTTGTTGTCGGTCTTGCATTAATCCCTGAAGCTATCGCATTTTCAATTATTGCAGGTGTAGATCCTAAAGTAGGTTTATACGCATCCTTCTGTATTGCTGTCGTTATTTCTTTTGTTGGCGGTCGTCCAGCTATGATTTCAGCAGCCACAGGTGCGATGGCACTGCTTATGGTCACATTGGTCAAAGAACATGGGCTTGAATATCTGCTTGCTGCAACGATTTTAACTGGTGTCATTCAAATATTAGCAGGTTACCTGAAATTGGCTAAGCTAATGCGCTTTGTCTCTAAATCTGTAGTGATTGGCTTTGTAAATGCGTTGGCCATCTTAATTTTTATGGCTCAGCTACCCGAACTGACTAATGTAACTTGGCATGTATATGCTTTGGTTGCTTTAGGCTTAGCGATTATTTATCTATTTCCTTTAATTCCAAAATTAGGAAAATTATTCCCTTCTCCACTTGTTTGCATCATTGCTATTACATTGTTAGCAATAGCCCTAGGAATTGATGTACGGACTGTTGGAGATATGGGAGCATTACCTGACACACTTCCAATGTTCTTGATCCCGAATATTCCTCTAAATTTTGAAACATTGATGATCATTTTGCCGTATTCAGTTGCACTGGCAGCCGTAGGTTTACTTGAGTCTATGATGACAGCAACTATTGTCGATGAAATGACAGATACACCAAGTGATAAGCATCAGGAATGTAAAGGACAAGGTATTGCAAATATTGCCTCTGGCTTCATGGGTGGTATGGCAGGTTGTGCCATGATCGGTCAATCTATGATTAACGTGAAGTCAGGTGGTCTGACACGCTTATCAACCTTCTCTGCGGGTATTTTTCTTCTCATTTTAGTTGTGTTTATTAGTGATTGGCTCAAAGTTATTCCAATGGCTGCCTTGGTTGCTGTGATGATCATGGTTTCAATCAGTACTTTTGAATGGAGTTCTGTCACCCAATTAAAGGACAATCCTAAAAGTAGCAACGTCGTGATGATTGCAACGGTGATTGTGGTGGTAGCTACGCATAACTTGGCGTTAGGGGTATTAACAGGTGTACTGCTTTCAGCTTTATTCTTGGCCAATAAACTAGAAAATGATATTCAGGTCAGTGCTTCTTTTGAGGGGACAGCTCGTCTATATGATTTGAGAGGTCAGATCTTCTTTAGTTCTTCTGAAAAGTTCATGCAAGGTTTTGACTTTAAAGAGGATGTAAAGGAGGTGATTATTGATTTGACCCATTCTCACATTTGGGATGTAACATCAGTCGCCATGCTTGATTCTGTTGTAAATAAATTTCAAAAGAATGGTGCGAATGTCACAGTACGTGGTCTAAATGAAGCCAGTTCGATCATGATTGATAAGTATGGGACACATGCCAGAATTTAAGTTTTAAAAATTCTATATTTATATAGAATTTCTAAAATTAACATAATACACCTTATACGAAATTCAATTGTTTTATCTTTTAAAATCAGTATGATATATCATAAAAAAAAGCCCGTTCACCCTCGAATGGGCTTTTTTTATGATTTATCATGTTCCACGCTTAATTCTTGACCAATGTTCCACGGTTTTAATAAGCCCTGGTGAACAATTAGATCAGCCATACGGCTTAAAGAAGCTGCTCTAGAAGCCTCTTTTTTCGGGTTCTAGTTCAACTTGTTCAGAAATAGCAATCCGTTTAGGTTCACTATAAGAATATTCCCAATGAAAGACTAAATTAGCTAAAGATTTTAGATCTTTTACATTTCCAAAAAGTGTAATCTGTGTGATTTTTTCTTCAAAAAGCTTTCTAATATCTATTTCATTATTGATATTGTAAAAAGGCTTTAGATCTCCCCCAAACTGATTGATAAAAACCCCCCATTTAAAAGCTTTTTTAAAATCTTTCCATCCGGCTTTATCTTCGACTAAAAGGCTCAGAATCATATAGAACTCTAAAAACTCTATCATCTTGTCTGCTGCTGCGTAACGAATGTATTTAAAAGCTTTTCTCATATTCTCTAGTGCTTGAACATATTGTTTTTGTTTGTAATAAATGACAGCATCAATCCAATTCTTTAACCAAGGGTAAATTTCATCATTTTTAATACTCTTATACTCATTTAACCATACGTCATAATCTGATCTATCACCTTTTATGAGATCATAGGCATGAAAAATATTTCCAATATTTACTTTAAAAGAGGCCATGATTTCTTCAGTTTTTTTTGTTAACCCTAAGTACCGATGTATATGTATAGTTGCTGCATGATACGGTTGATCTTTAGGTATCCAAAGCTCTAGCATTTGTTTAATAGTAAATTTTTTCTGCATTTCTAAAAATTTTTATTAAATATTTCAATGTTATAAATAAAAAGACCCTCAAAGAGAAATTCTTTTTCTTCTATGCTCATTGAATTAATATCTTTAAAAGGTATTTCTCCTAATAAAATGAAAAAATCTCTTTTCACTGCAGAATAAGCTTGTATGAATAAATCTACGTATCTTGACGTATATGAAGGACCATATGTTGATGACATTGCATTTTTGCAATAAGTTAGAAACCTAGCGATCAAAAGAAAAAAAGTATATGTATCTATAAGCTTAGTATTGAGTTTTTGATTTTTAAAAGCTCTATGAAATGTACTAAGGATTTGAGATGTACTTGGCAATTGAACTTTTCCAGCTAGCCAATTTTTTACATTAATCAAATCCTTATCATTCTGGTCTAAATCATTATCTAGTTGATGAAATGCTTGATATGTCATTTCTTCAGAACTATAAATCCAGTTCATAGCATGAATGAAAGGAGTTTTTTCTGAATCTTTGAGCCAAGTGAATAGATTTGGTGCTTCAGGATAAGATTTATCTAAAATATATTTGTAGTAGATTTCTGCAGGAAAGCATGCCTGAGCAATATTAATCATAAACCGTTCAATAAGATTTTCTATATTCTGCTTTTTATCTAAACAAGCATGTTCAGTTAATATCAATTTCAAATAACCATTAAATATTTCTATTATTGGATTTATGAGAATATCTTTAAATTTTTTTTGCAAAACCAGGGCAGAGATAGAAGAAAAAAGTTCTTCACTATATTGATTAAAGTTTTCTAAAAAATTGCACCCTTCTTCTTCTGCAACACGTGTTAATGCTTTATGTACACTTTTAGAACTTATCGTAATATCTAAAATATCTTCTCCTTTTGCAGGGATGATACCTGTAGCATTATAAAAAAACTTTAATAGATCGCCTTGTGAAGGAAAGCCAACAGATTCCATAATTTATTCAACTTACTTAAAGATAGGTATTGGCTAGGTATCTAAAAATACCTAGCCATTTTTTACTTTTTAACTTGAGGATTTAATTGAGTACCTCGATTACCTTGATTTTGATCATATGTTTTATTGGTACCATTTGTTCCTTTGTTTGCATTACTAATATCTGCATTATGATTGCTAGTTGATTTTTTGCTCATGAGATTTACCAATTGAGTGATAGTGAAATTTGATGATAGATGAACATTTGAAAATACTTAAAAAAAAGTGGAGACAAATTTTTAGGATTATATTTATGAATATTATGTTACTTTAGATTATACCCTAAAGTGACAATCTAAAAGTTCGTAAAAGCATGTCTCATTTAAATGATTTTTAATCATAAGTAACATGTAACTTTGGTATTAAAGATTTATAATTTACGAAATTGTTCATTTTTATCCAATTGGGGCATGAAAAAGTGAAAGGTCAAAAAGTAGGTTATGTCCGGGTCAGTTCAGTCGAGCAAAATACGGGACGTCAACTTGAGGGAATTGAAGTCGATCGAATTTTTGTTGATCGCGCTTCAGGTAAAAATACCGATCGACCTAAATTTCAGGAAATGTTGAACTATGTCAGGGAAGGCGATCAAGTTGTTGTACATTCCATGGATCGTTTTGCGCGAAGCCTAAAAGATTTGGTCACTGAAGTAGACAAACTGGTCAAACGAGGGATCGCCATCCAGTTTGTAAAAGAAAATATTACTTTTACGGCCCAATCCACTCCGATGGATAATTTGATGCTGCAACTGATGGGTGCTTTTGCACAGTTCGAACGTGAGATCATTTTAGAACGGCAAAAGGAAGGAATTAAACTAGCCTCTACTAAAGGAAAGTACAAAGGCCGGGTACATAAATTAAAACCCGACCAAGCTGAAGCTTTACGGCAGGCATGGAAGGAGGGGAAGTACCCTTCAAAAATGGCATTAGGCCAGGCATTTGGAATTAGTCGCCAGGCGGTATACCGCTATTTAAAAGACAGTGAGTAACTCATTGAAATTTGCGAATAGACTTAGTTTCACGATGAAAATCGTGAAACATTGATTAAATAATAAGTGCAGAAAGCAAAGAATCACAAAGTTTCCGTCCTATAAATTTTTGATTTAGCAATAATTAAATCCCTTACAATTCAAATTTTTCAGCAACGACTTATCTTTGTTAAAATAGTATTAATTTATTTTTTTTAGGACAAACCTTAACAAAATTACAAATTTGTAATTTGGTTGTCATTTAGGTGTATATATCTAGGAATTAGTATATGAAGAAATTATTTTTTGGTTCAAGATATGATTAGATTCAATAATATATATATGAAGATTGTTTTAGTTATTTTTACTATAGTTTTTTCAACCAGTAGTTTTGCTGATGGGGGACTTCGTTTCTTAGAGAAAAATTTAGAAATAATTAACAATGAAAAAAGCAAAGGGTGTGAAGAGAATTAATTCAAAATTATAATGAAGCACATATAACTAGGAAAACTAAAAATTAGTTATTTTTAGTATGGTGTAACGAAGATTAATTAATTTTTTTAAATCGAATGATAAATATATTTATTGTTTTTAATTTATTCTTTACCATTTTCAAATTTTTAAATAATCCGAAAAGACTATTTTAAACTTTAGGGTTACATATGCTCCTATACATAGGCAGGAATAAATATGCAACTTAGTATATTTGCAACAATAGTACTGGAAAGATTCATGTAATAATGCTTAAAACTCTCTAATTAGTTAGGGAGGCATTGGAATTGGAGAAAAAGTAAAGTGCCCACTAGCAAATGTGGTTATTGGAGGAATTATCTCATCAACCCTTCTTATGTTGGTTTTATTACCAATATTGTCCCGGTGGATAAATGAAAAGAAAGCTTCTTGACCAATTATAGTAAGCAATTTTTAGCAGAAATATTGAGGCTTACTCAAGTCTCTCAGCTAATCGTAAATAGAATAAGGAAACTATTGTATGTCAGAAGATCATTCTCAGAGCCACGCGGCTGTTACTGAAGAGAATAGTAAGAAGCTAATATTTACTGTAGGTTTGACCACTACGTTTTAATCGTAGAAATTATAACCGTTTTTATTACTCAAAGTTTAACTTTTGTGATTATCTAAAAACACATAGCGGTCGAATGGCCATATTAACTGACTTAAAATCAGTCGCATACTTTAATGTAGCGGTTCTGATAGCACAAAAGTTCGCAGCATGAAAACGGAACCGGCATAATTGATTTATAGTGAACCCATACACTAAGCATAATGATTTAGAGGACGATAATCCCAATGAAAAAATTCCTTTTAGGAGCTGTTGCCGCATCTGTTTTGGCCTTTTCAGGTAGTGCTATGGCCAATTTTGTGGCAGGTCAGGACTATCAGGTGGTCGCAAAACCAGTCAAAGTCGAAAAACCGGGCAAAATTGAGGTACGTGAATTCTTCTGGTATGGCTGTGGTCACTGTTTCACGTTGGAACCGCATATGCAGGACTGGTTGAAAAAATTACCCAAAGATATCCGTTTTGTACGTACACCTGCTGCAATGAACCCGCTTTGGGAACAGGCTGCACGTGCTTATTATGTTTCAGAAGCCCTGGGTGTGCGTCAAAAAGCACATTTACAGTTATTCCATGATATTCATGACAAGCAGCGTCCAATTTTAGAACAGGCACAATTGGCCAAGTTCTATACCCGTTATGGTATTTCTGAAGAGAAATTTAACACGACTTATAAATCATTCCCGATTTCGTCAAAAATTGCTCAGGCAAAAAATTTGACTGCTCAATATCAGTTAAGCGGTGTACCAGCGGTGACCGTGAATGGTAAATATATTGTGCAGGGCAATGATGCCAAAGTAATTCAGGTGGTGAATTACCTGATTGAAAAAGAGCGTAAAGCCAAATAAGACGCGATTGATTATCTCTAAAAAAAAACCTGCATCGAATCTGCAGGTTTTTTTATTTAAACTGGAGGAATGGTTATTTACGTCCTGACTGCCGGATCTGGTGTTTCTATCGGCGGGCGATACCAGTGTAAAATTCCTCGGAATAAGAGCTGCATCTGCAACACGCTTTGCGCTTTAAAGTCATGGGATTGAATATGAATCGTGGATGGCTTTGTTGCACAAACCTATCTGTAAAGGGTTTTTCAGCGATATAATTTTCAAATGAAGAAGCCTACACACAAAATCTACCGCACAACCAATTGGCCCGCATATAACCGAGCACTCATGAGTCGCGGAAATATTGCCATTTGGTTTGATCCTGCTACGCAATGGTATGCGCCATCAAAAGGCAAACAAGGGCGAAATCAAACCTACTCCGACGCAGCCATCCAATGCTGCTTAATGATTAAATCCTTATTTCGTCTGTCTTTACGTATGGTCACTGGCTTTGTGCAAAGTCTGATGTGGTTCTAGGATTTTAGACCACGCCTATAAGTGATAATCTACTCCCCAATAAGCATGGGAAATGCTTGTTTTTGGAGTCAACCATGACACGAAGAAAACGTCGTAATCATTCAGCAGA
>JACAAK010000048.1:0-25423 GCA_025093985.1 Calvatia gigantea
TGTATTGAAGAATAAATGCTAAAGAATTGTAAACTTTATGAATTATCAAGAAATTTTAGATTTTTGGTTCGATCCCAAAAACCAAAGCTGGTGGTTTAGCCAAAATGATGCGTTCGATGCACTCATCGAAGAAAAATTTAAGACAATTCATCAACAAGCGGCGCATGCTGAGCTATGGTCTTGGCGCAGTAGTGCTGAGGGGCGTTTGGCTGAAATTATTGTGCTCGACCAACTGTCGAGAAACCTGTATCGCAACAGTTCTTTGGTCTTTGCTCAGGACGCTTTGGCCTTGGCTTTGGCACAAGAAGCCATCACGCTAAAACTGGATGCAGCACTGCCACCCACGTAGTTTTTTATATATGCCCTTTATGCATAGTGAATCGAAAACTTATTCATCAATATGCTTTAAAATTATTCGAAGACTTAGGCAATCCGATTAACCTCGATTTTGAACAGCGTCACAAAGAGATTATCGATCGTTTTGGACGCTATCCACATCGGAACCAAGTCCTTGGCCGCAACTCAAGCCAAGAAGAATTGGATTTTTTGACTCAGCCCAACAGCCATTTTTAACTGTTCGGCTTCTCCCTCTGTGCTAAGGAGTCTATCTCATGAAGAAAATTTTAATCGCCTGTGCACTGGCGACGGGTCTGAGTTTAGTAGGCTGTGCCTCTACCCCCTCAAAGCCCTTAACCTTCGACCAGTTAGGTCGGTTTAGTAATACGCCTTTAAACACTTCGACTTATCGCATCAGCTTCCAAGCGCGTCCAAATATGAGCTATGGCACGGCTGAAGAAATTACCTTGGTCAAAGCCGCGCAAACTACGGTGCAAAATGGTTATCGCTTCTTTAAAGTGCTGAATGACCCAAGCAACCAAAACCAACCCCCAAGGCAGGCCGTGGTGTATTCAAACCCAATGCCTTACTACCCATATGGTTATTATTCTCGCCATCCAGCCTTTTGGCCTGATCCGTTCTACGATGTACCACGTGTAGTCGACATTGACCCCGTACAAGTGTCATACAGCATTCAATGCTTTAAAGACCAAAAATCTGCACCAAGCGATGCCTTTGATGCCACGCTGATTTTAAAATCGCTGGGTGGAAAATACGGTTTGAGCCCAACTGGTGAAGTGCTCCCACCGCCTGAACCTGGCAGCCCCGCGTCGACCAGTAAATAAAGCATAGAGCCTGCCTATGAATGAACCTCAAGCCGTCCCATCGAGTCTGAAACGCAGCAAACGTTTTGCCACCATTGCCCTAATCACGGCAGTGGTGACATGGCTGCTGCTGATGGTCGTGGCCAAGTTTTGTCCCCACAGACAAGGTTTGGATCATTCATATTTTAATGTTATCCGCAGAAGCAGGTGTGGTCGGTGGCTTGGCTGACTGGTATGCCATTACTGTGCTGTTCCGTAATCCCTTTGGAAAAATGCCGATTCCAAAGTTTTTACGCGATCACACCGAAATTATTCCTCGTAACAAAGACCGTATTGCAGAGTCTATGGGCCGCTTTGTACAAGAGAACTTTCTTTCTCCACAAGTGGTGGAAAAAAGCCTGCAAAGCACCGACCTGTCTTTGGCCGTTGGCCAATGGCTTGCCAACCCACAAAACAATCTGCAAGTCACCCAAGTCATTCAACAAACTGTGCCTAAAGTCTTTGAGTTTGTGGGCCAAGAACAAATCGGACGCTTTATTCAAAGTAACAGCGTGCAGTGGGTGCGTAACACTCAGGTCAATCATTTGGCCAGTGAAATGCTGCGTGCAGTGCTGGAAAATGATTTCCATCAAGATGTATTACAACGCGGACTCGACTTGGCACATGACTGGATGACCCAACATCCTGAACAAAGTCGTGAGTTGACCCGAACCTTGTTCAAAGAACTCGGGGTTTGGAAACTGGCCAAAGGGGCCAGTTGGATTGGCATCGATGTGCAGCAAAGAACCATCGACTCACTCATTCAACGAGTCGAATCGATGTTGGCCGATCCTGAGCATCCATGGCGTCAAAAGATTGAAGCAATAGGACACGCGCTTATGCTCGAACTGGCAGACAGCGACAGTAGGGCCAGTCAGCGTTTAAACCAGACCAAAGACGCCCTGCTAGATAGCCCACAAGTGCTGAATTTTATTAGCGGTGCAGTGGTCATTTTATGTGATGCCATTAAACAAGACTTGCAAAAACCAGACTCTGGTATTGCTCACAACATCCGTGTATCCATTCAACAAATCGGGGAAAACATCATCTCCAATCAAGCCGTCAGAGACTTGCTTAATCAACGCCTCAGCGGCATTGCGGTCAATCTCAGTGACCAATATAGTGAAAAAGTCATTCGTTTTATCAGTGAACGTATTCACGAATGGGACTCCAGTGTGATGATTGACAAGATCGAAAATGAAGTCGGTGGCGACTTGCATATGATTCGGGTCAATGGCGTCGTAGTCGGTGCATTTATTGGCTTAGCACTGGGGATTATTCGCGCGGCAGTTGAACAGCTCTTATAAAAGCAATCCACAAAAATGCATGCTTCACCCCTGCCCTACATGCAAAATTTGCATAAGTAAAAGGGGATGAATATGCTATTTTGGGCTGATATTTAGACACTTTTAAGCATTCATGATTCAGTTGCCTTCATCTAAACTGCCTGCACAAGGCGTCACTATTTTCAGCACTATGACTGCCATGGCACAGCGCTTAAATGCACTAAATCTATCCCAAGGTTTTCCAGACTTCGAAGCTCCTGCTGAACTGCTGGATGCTTTAGCACAGGCCACTCAAAGTGGTTTCAATCAGTATGCTCCAGGCGATGGAGTCTGGTTATTACGCGAGCAACTGGCGCAGCAATTTGCACACCGCGATCAGATTCAGCTCGACCCGATGACTGAAATCACCATCACTCCGGGCGCAACCATTGGCCTTTTTGCCACCATTCAAGCCGTAGTCCATGCGGATGATGAAGTCATCATTTTTGACCCCAGTTATGACAGCTATGCGCCAAGTGTGGCTTTGGTTGGGGGCAAAGCCATTCATATTGCGCTCCACCCCCCACATTTTTCGGTCGATTGGGAGCAGGTCAAATCAGCCATCACTGCCAAAACCAAACTGATCATTATCAACACACCACATAACCCAAGTGGTGCCATTTGGAGTAAGCAAGATTGGTTGATGCTGATTGAACTGATTTGCGACACCAATATTTTAGTCCTGTCCGATGAAGTCTATGAACATCTGGTATTTGATGGTCAACGTCACTATTCGGCGCTGTCTTTTCCTGAACTGCGTGAGCGTAGTGTAGTGGTGGGGTCCTTTGGCAAAACCTTTCATGTGACCGGTTGGAAAACCGGCTACTGCGTTGCTACACCTGCGCTGATGCAACTGTTCCGTCAGGTCTATCAGTTTGCCAACTTCTGCGGAGTCACCCCAGTACAACTGGCGTTAGCCAATTATATGCAGCAACATCCTGAGCATATTCAAAACTTAGCGGGCTTTTATCAAGCAAAACGCGATCGTTTTATTGAGGGTTTAACCGGTTCACGCTTTCAATGGCTGCCTTCGCAAGGCACTTACTTTCAAAATGTCGACTACAGCCACATTCGTCCGATTTAAACGATGTTGAATTTTGCCGCTTTCTGGCAGAGCAGCATGGCATTGTTGGCATTCCTGTTTCCGTGTTTTATCAGCAGGCACCAGAGGCTTTGCGCATGATTCGTTTTTGCTTTGCCAAGACCGATCAAACCTTGGCTCAGGCAGCTGAAATTTTGCAAAGCGTTTAAAACCTTTTTCAGCTTTACTTTTGCACAAGAACAGGCTTCGCTTACTGAAATACATCGGCTTTTCAGCACCGAACTATGCTAGGGTAAGCCTTAGAAATGTAATAAAAATAACCTCAGGATGACTTATGTCAGCACACCCCCATTGGTGCAACAACAAAAGCTATGGAAAGCCTTTTTTATTTTCCTGATGCCTTTGATTGCCACCAATATTCTGCAAAATCTGTCGGGTACAATTAATACCATCTTTGTCGGACAGATGATGGGTGTGCAGGCGATTGCAGCGGTTGCAGTGTTCTTCCCCATCCTATTTTGCTTAATGGCCTTCGTAATTGGGCTATCTGCGGGTTCTACCGTCTTGGTTGGTCAAGCATGGGGCGCACAGAATATTGAAAAAGTCCGTGCGGTAGTCGGCTCCACTATTTTTATGACCCTCATTGGTGGCAGTTTTATTGCATTTTTAGGGGTGATTTTTGCGCGACCAATTTTATCGGCTTTGGGTATCGATGAAGATGTTATGCATCTCTCGCTACCTTATGTGCAATGGATGTTGGCAGGTAGTCCCTACTGTTTGTATATATTATTTATACCTCAATTTTACGCGGTGTCGGAGACAGCACGACACCTCTGATTGCTTCTGGCATGACCATCTTGATTGGGCTTTGTGTCACGCCAGTTCTGATTGCGGGTTATTTTGGCTTTCCCAAACTGGGGATTGTTGCACCTGCCATTGCGACCATTTTAGGCTTTGTTTCTGTGCTGACCTTTTTGTATTTCTATTTGAACTATAAACAGCACCCACTCAGGCTTGATGCACAACTGCTACGTCATATTCGCTTTGACCGCCAGCTGAGTAAAATCATTCTCCGCTTAGGGGTTCCAACAGGCGTTCAAATGATCACCACCTCGGTTGCGGGTCTTGTGATTGTGGGCCTAGTCAACCGCCATGGGGCCGATGCGACCGCAGCCTATGGTGCGGTCAATCAGGTTCTGAATTATATTCAATTCCCCGCCCTGTCGATTGCCATTGCTGCATCGATTTTTGGTGCACAAGCCATTGGCGCAGGCAAGTCCGAGTTATTGGCCAAAGTCACACGTACCGCGCTCGGCATGAACATTATCATTACGGGCTCTTTGGTGGTTTTGGCCTACCTCTTCTCCAAATACCTCATGGCACTTTTTATCACGGACCATGCAGTCGTTGAGTTAGGGCAACAGCTGTTGTTTATTGTTCTGTGGTCCATTTTATTCTTTGGTGCAAGTGCCATTTTTTGCCTCCATTATGCGGGCCAGCGGTACAGTCACCATGCCCATGATCATCAATATCATTGCGATTATTGCGATTGAAGTGCCCTGTGCCTACTTATTTAGTGAATGGTGGGGACTGCAAGGGATTTGGTATGCTTATGCGCTAGCCTTTGTCAGCTTATGCATTATGCAGGGGCTTTATTATCAATTTGTTTGGAAGAAAAAAGACCATTGAAACGCTCATTTAAAGTTAAACGGATATTTAATAAAACAGTTTTTTGATCATGACACTCTTTAAAATAAAGTATAAAAAAACCCGCCAAAGCGGGTTTTTTTACATCACAACATTAAGACTTTCTTTGGCTTAATTTGGTCGCAAAAGCCGTCACTTTTTGGTAGCCCGTCGGTAAGATACGCTGAATCAAATCTAGCGTTTTCGCATCATTACCAATCAATAAACGACGCTTGTCTTTTTTGTACCGCCTCTAAAATTTGACGTGCCGCTTCTTCGGGTGGACAGCGTAATAATTTATTAAAGGTCTGCGCAGATTTCTCAGGGTTCATCCCGATGCTACGCAAGCTGTCATTCACTTTGGCAGCATTGGCAATATTGGTTCGAATCCCACCCGGATGCACGCACAACGCGCTCACGCCAGAGTTTTTCCATATCTAACTCTTGGCGTAATGACTCGGTAAAGCCACGCACCGCAAACTTAGTGGCATTGTAAGCAGACTGAGTCGGTTGAGCGGTTAGGCCAAATAAGCTGGAAATATTGATGATATGCCCATCGCCTGTTTTCTTAATATAAGGCAAAAACTCTTTGGTGCCATAGACCACACCCCAGAAATTAATCCCCACGATCCATTCCAGCTCTTCATAGGATGCACCTTCTACGGTTGAACCCAAAGCAACGCCAGCATTATTAAAAATCATATTTACAGAACCATGATTTTGTACAGTTTCTTCAGCCCACGCTTGCATCGCTAAACGGTCTGAGACGTCTAATTTTTTCGTGGTGACGCGTACATTGCTGCCTTGTAGCAGTTCAACTGTTTTCGCTAAACCTTGCTCATTGACATCACTCAATGACACATGACAGCCCGCCTTGGCCAATAAAAGTGCCAATTGTTGGCCAATACCCGACCCAGCGCCTGTAATGGCTGCAACTTTATTTTTAAAATTCTTCATGAGATTGTGGTTGTCCTTTATCTTTGTACATCGACTGTAGATACTTTTTTTATAATTGACAATATCAATTGTCATAAATTTAATAGCCAAAAGTGTCAAGTCCATGAAAACCAGATAGTGATTAAAGCCTACGCATAGGTAGAGTCATGGTTTATTGCTAAACTATACAAAACCTTGGCTTTAAAATAGGGCGATGAAATCTGATGACGGCATCTGAACCAGTACAAAAAAACAGCGACAACAATAAAATTAAAGAAAGACAATTCAAAGGCTTATCGCTTTCTGAACGTAAACAGCTGCGTCGTGAAAAACTCATTGAAGCAGGAATTGAAGCCTACGGCACTCACGGCTTTTTTGCCGTGACGGTGAAAGATATTTGTAATGAAGCCAAACTTACTGAACGTTATTTTTATGAATCGTTTAAAAAAAGTGAGCAACTGTTTCAAACCATTTTTTTAAAGCTGATTGATGAGTTACAGCACAATGTCATGCAAGCCATTATGCAAGCCTCTTCAGATCCACACAAAATGATTGATGCTGGACTGCGTGCCCTGCTCACCACCTTAAAAGATAATCCCCGCATGGCGCGTATTATTTATATCGATGCAATGTTGGTCCAAGAATTACATAACCAAGCCACCATTCATGAAACCATGACCCGTTTTGACCGAATGATTCAGGCCTTTGTGATGCTAATGATGCCGCAAATTAACCGGTCCGAACGAGAAATTTCGCTGGTCGCCACAGGTCTCAATGGCTATGTCACACAAATTGCGATCCGTTGGGTGGTTAGTGGGTTTAAACAATCCTTTGAAGAAGTTTTATCCTCCAGCCGTATTGTGTTTATTTCACTCCTAGAAACCTTTTCAGACCCGAATACACGGGCAAAATTGGATGTCTAAGACTTTTCATTTGGATGCAATCGGCATTTCCGAATGCAATTTAGATTAAACTTCCATTAATTTTGAATCCCAATATGACGATTTTTTGTCACATTTTTTTGCAAATTTCATCAATCGTCTGTTTTTTGCAATGATACTGTCATAATTAATCTTTGTAATAAGCCTGTCATAAAATTAAAACGGCCTGCCGTTACCTACAATAGGATATTGCGTTGTGAAAGATGACTACATTTTAATCGTCGATGATGAACTTCCCATTCGAGAAATGATTCACACCTCGTTGGATATGGCAGGCTTTCAATGCTTACAAGCAGAAGATGCAAAACAAGCCCACCAAATGATTGTGGATCAGCGCCCTGCTTTGATCTTGCTCGACTGGATGATGCCTGGTGGCGTCAGTGGCGTAGACTTATGTCGCCGTCTCAAGCGCGATGAAAATCTCTCTGAAATTCCAGTCATTATGCTCACGGCACGTGGTGAAGAAGACCATAAAGTACAAGGTCTGGACGCTGGTGCAGATGACTACATGACTAAACCGTTTTCGACCCGTGAATTGGTTTCACGCATTAAAGCCGTTTTACGCCGCGCTAATGCGCTCAGCGGTGAAAAATCGATTGATGCCAATGGCTTAATCTTAGACCCTGTCAGCCAACGGGTCAGCTTTGGCAATAATTTCCTCGACATGGGACCAACCGAGTATCGTTTACTGGCCTTCTTCATGACTCATCCTGAGCGTGCCTACACCCGTGCACAACTTCTTGACCAAGTCTGGGGTGGAAACGTGTATATTGAAGACCGTACCATCGACGTGCATATTCGCCGTTTACGTAAAGTGCTTGAGCCTTATGCGGCAGATCGCTTTGTGCAAACAGTTCGCGGTACAGGCTATCGATTCTCTACACGTGCGGATATCGCCCTAGGTTAATTTTGTTTTATGTATGAACCCTACCCGGTCCCTGAACTTGCGCGCGAGCATAAAAAAACGCGATACAGCAGTTTATGGGGCTTTGCCAAACAGGACTTACGTCTCCTTGCCTTTTTCTTGCTGATTGCAAGCTTGATTGGTTTTGGCGTTGGTTATTTTTGGACGTGTATCTCCTTTGCCTTTGCCGTTTTTTTCATTCTGCAAATGCGCTCTTTGTATTGGTCAATGACTGGATTTCCAATCGTCCCTACGAAGTTCCACCCAACCTTGGGGGCATTTGGGGGGCATTATTGTTCAATGTTTATCGTGCACAGCGCCAAGAACGGATTGTACAAGCGGAAATGGTCGGGTTGATTGATCGGGCACAGTCATCATTGGTCGCTTTGCAAGAAGCCGTGGTGCTGATCGATGACATGCAACAAATTGAATGGTGGAACCCTGCCGCAGAACGATTATTAGGCATCGAACAAAATGACCGTGGCCGTAATATTTTGACTTTATTACGCCAACCGAGTTTTGTGGATTATTACAATAATATTGATGCGGCACCAGATGGCTTAAAAATGAAGTCATCCAGTTTTGATGAACATTATGTTCAAGTCAAAATGACCCGATTTGGGGGTGAAAGTCGCTTACTAGTCGCCTATGACGTGACCCGTATGCATAATCTCGAACAAATGCGTAAAGACTTTGTCGATAACATTTCACATGAACTACGCACACCGCTCACAGTACTCAGTGGTTATATTGAAACCTTTACAGACCAAGAAGATCTCAACCCACGTTGGAAGCGGGCCTTTGACCAAATGCAGGCACAGGCCAAACGCATGAATGCCTTGGTGAATGATTTGCTATTACTGTCACGCCTAGAAAATGACAAGCAAATTGCTAAAAATCAAATCATTGATATGCCTAGCTTAATGAACCAACTTTATGACGATGCGCATGCCTATAATATTGATTATGGGCATACGCTCAATCTCGATATCGACAGTCACTGCGACTTAATCGGTTCAGATATGGAGTTAGCCAGCGCTTTTAGTAATCTGATTACCAATGCCATCAAATACACGCCGAAAGGTGGAACGGTGACCATGGGTTGGCATGACAATGGTGAACAGGCTTATTTTACTGTGGAAGATACTGGTATAGGCATTGATCCTAAGCACCTGCCCCGTTTAACCGAACGCTTCTACCGTGTTGACAGCGCGCGCAGTCGACAAACGGGTGGCACAGGCTTAGGACTCGCAATTGTGAAACACGTATTAATGCAGCACCAAGCACATTTAGAAATTGAATCCAAAGAAAATCAAGGCTCTATTTTTAAAGTGATTTTCCCCAAAGAACGCACCTATAATCCTGAATAAACCTTTCTTCAAAGCATGAAAAAAGCACCGATATCGGTGCTTTTTTGTCTCTCACCGTCCCTTTAACAAGGACGGTGACCGAGAGCTGAAACGATTAAACTGTATGTCCCATCACTTCACCCATCACCACAGTCGAGTTGGCTTTAAAGGCTGCATCCCACGTCATTTTGTCTTTTTCAAACAGTACCACAGCGGTTGAGCCTAAGTAAAAGCGACCCAGTTCAGCTCCTTTGTCCAAGAATAAATTATGCTGATTTAATTCTAAACGGCCAGTAGGCTTCACTTTTCCTGTTGCAACAGTTTCAATCCCCGCCACAATCATGGCGCCAACGAGAACTACGGCCATACGGCCGATTTCTGTATCAAATAAACAGACCATACGTTCATTTCGGGCAAACAAGCCTGGAATGTTTTCAGCAGTGGTTTGATTGACAGAGAACAATTCACCCGGCACATATAAGGTTTCCGTCAATGTGCCTGCAAATGGCATATGCACACGGTGATAATCTTTAGGCGATAAATACACCGTTGCAAACTGACCATTTTTAAACGGTTCAGCCAACTGCGGATCTGCAATTAAGTTATCAACGGTGAATTTTTGCCCTTTGGCTTGGAAAATATCACCTTCCACAATTGGACCCAACTGTGAAATCGCACCATCCGCAGGCGATACAATACTGGTCGCATCGGTATCAATATCACGTACACCCTCTTTTAATGCACGGGTAAAGAATTCATTAAAGGACTTAAACTTCAGTGCATTGCTCTGCTCAGCAATCGACATATCAATGCCATACTGCGCTTTAAACGCAGTGATGACCGCATTTTTCACAATCGGATTTTCGCTGGCTGCGACTCTGCCCACGACACGTGATAACTGATGTTGGGGTACAACACGTTGAGCTTGAATGAAAATTTGTTTTTTTAAGCGTGATGTGAGGCTCAAGACGGCATCTCTCCGGTAATGATAGGACTGTCGAGGCGGTTGCCCCATTCACTCCACGCACCGTCATACGCCTGAATATTCCAACCCAATAAACGACCTAAAATATAAGCCAGTCCTGAACGGTGATGTGACTGACAGTACACCACCACAGGTTCATTTAAGTTAAAACCCAATTGTTCTAAGCGTTGCTGCGTGCGTTCTAAAGGGTGCAATCTTAAATGATTTTCACGGTTAAGGGCAGTACTCCATTCAAAATGTAGTGCATTTGGAATGTGACCGCCGCGTCGCGCTGCAAGACGCAGGCCGGTATATTCGTCTTCTGTGCGGCAGTCCCAGAGTTGGACTTGGCTGCTTTGAACTTTCTCTAATAACTCAGCATATTCAATTCGATACTGCTGTATTTTGGCTTGATCGACCTGTACTAAAGCACTGACAGGTTCAAACTGTTCCACTTCAGAAGTGGTTGGAAGTCCTGCTGCAAGCCATGCATGAATTCCACCATTCAGCAGACTGGTATTTTCAAAACCTAAGCAGTGTAAATTCCAAATCAAACGCCCCGCCCAAGCGCCACCTTCATCATCGTAAACCACCACATGATGCTCGGGTGAAATATTCAGATAACGAATCAGTTCCTGTAAACCTTCTACATCGGGAAGTAATCCCGTAGCTTGTTCATCTTGGCGCACCAAAAATTTCGGCTTTAAATGCAAAGCATGTGGAATATGCAATTGGTCATAGACTGAAGCACGGCTTAAATCGACGATGCGTAATTTGTCATTCCCTAAATGCGGAATCAACTGCTCTGTGTCTATCAACAAGCCAAAATCAAAGGCAGAATGTGTCATATTATTTCGTATGTTTTCAGATCATGCTTTGATCTTAGCACAACTCATTTTTACAATTATTCTGATTTTTTGCATTCTTTTAGCAGAATTATAGATATCACTATTCGCCAGTTTTTGAATACAACAATGCCAGAATGGATTCTGGCATGGTATATATTCTGGATTAATTGGTTTCTGCTTCAGCAATCTCAAAAACCTGACGTAAATACGCCAAAAAGGTATCGTTATCGGTCATGGTTTTACCCGGACTGTCTGAGATTTTCGCAACCGACTGGCCATTACATTCGACCAGTTTGAGCACAATATTTAATGGTGTTTGTCCCATATCATTGGTCAAATTGGTACCAATTCCGAAACTGACTTGGAAACGGTCTTTGAAATAGTTGTGCAGATCCCATGCTTTCTCTAAATTGAGTCCATCACTAAACGTTAGCATTTTGGTTTTACTGTCAATTTTCAACTTTTTATAGTGAGCATAGGCTTTATCGCCCCATTCATACGGGTCGCCACTGTCATGGCGTAAGCCATCGAACAATTTGGCAAAGTACAAGTCAAAATCACGCAGGAATGCATCCATCCCCACCACATCCGTCAAAGCAATACCTAAATCACCACGGTACTCTTGTACCCAGGTTTCCAGTGCTGATTTTTGGAAATTACGTAAACGTACATCCAACGCTTGGAATGCTTGTAGGAATTCATGTGCCATGGTCCCAATCGGGGTCAGACCCAATTGCTTTGCAATTAAGACATTGCTGGTGCCACGGAAAATATGCGGTGCAGCTTGATTAAACACTTCAATCACATGTTTTTGCCACGCCAAACTATAGCGACGCCGTGTACCAAAATCAGAAACTAAAAATGGGGGATCATTTGGCGTTTGCGATGTTTCATAGTGTTTTAATAAGGCCACTTTAGCCTGTAGTCGACGTTCACCTTCAGCCATCACCTCATCAGTTCGAATACGGCTGAAATACAACTCGTTGACGATGGCAAGCACAAAGATTTCAAACATCATGGCTTGAACCATCGGCCCTTCAATTCGAATGTCTAAACGGCCTTGGTGATCGATACTGGCCACAATAAAACGGCGTTTGAGCTGAAACAACTCTAAATAATCGACAAAATCACTTTTGATAAAGCGCAAACCACGCAGGTATTGCAGCTCATCGTCTTGAAAACGTAATTGGCAGAGCAAATCTAATTGGTGATTTAAATCATCAAGAATGTCGACCAAAGGATAGACCGTGTCATCCAAATTGCGACAACGGAACTGGTACACACTATGCGCTTGGGGAAACTTATGCAGGACCACCTGTAGCATCGTAAATTTGTACAGATCAGTATCTAATAAGGATTGGATGATGGCAGACATATCATTTTCGGTTTTTAGCAACTTATTGCATTAAAGCACATTTTTTTAAACTGCATAGCCATGTTTTGGTAATTCGGTCTTGCTATTCGACCAATTACTCGATAGATCCTTGTTTCTCTTGATTCAGAATCCAACTGTTGCTGTCTTTGCTGTTATCGCTCTTAGCTTATGCTCTTTTCCTTAAACCTTGCAATGAATATCAACGCAATTGCCTTGTTTTTTCAATCGATATCTCTCCTGTGCGGCACTTGGTTTGCTACAATTTCAGTCTGCACAATCAAATAGTAGATAGAATCAGTCATGCGGGCCTTATTACAACGCGTTCTCGAAGCCAAAGTGGTGGTCGATGGTGAAACCACAGGCGAAATTCAACACGGTATCTTGGTTTTCTTAGGTCTTGGGAAAGAAGACACTTTAGACAAAGGCAAAAAAATGATCGATAAAATTTTAAAGTATCGTTTTTTTGACGACGAACAAGGCAAAATGGGCTGGAATGTCAGCCAAGCCGGTGGTGGGATTCTTCTAGTTTCTCAATTCACCTTAATGGCGCACACCCAAAAAGGTTTACGCCCTGACTTTGGACCAGCCATGTCACCAAATGATGCCCAAGCCTTATACGAACAACTGGTTGAATATGCCAAGACCCAGTTTGAGCATGTGCAAACCGGTATTTTTGCTGCCGACATGAAAGTACATTTGGTCAATGATGGACCCGTGACTTTCAATTTAGAAGTCGAATAAAAACACCATGCATAAAAAAGCCCTCGATAGAGGGCTTTTCGATTTCATCACTCTCAATCTGCCTTTTATAAAGGAGACGAAATCGAGACGTTTAAAAAATCTTTTTACTTACCTGTTTTTTCTTTTAAAAATGCGCGAGCGGCTTTAATTTTTGCTTTCACAGGCTTTGGTAGCTTGGGTGGAACCAATTTTGCAACTTGGTTAAACCAAACCAAGAGACCAAAATCACCTTCCATTTTAATGCTGCCGTTTTGCATGCCCGTCATAAATGCGGTTGGGTCACCTTTGATTAAAGTTTTCACACCCTGCTCACTGTCCGCAAACTGTAAAATAAAATCGGCTTTTCAGCATCACCTGAAACGGTATCAATCTGACCATTGTTCACAATAATTTGGCGTGCCATACCCAGATCCGTACCAATTTGAATACGGAACTGACGTTCATGAACTAATTCAATAAATTTTGGACTGGTACGCGCCAGCTGTTTCATACGAAGTGCCAAACCTGTAACCATTAAATCCAGCGGATCCGTGCTGACATCAACCAATGGAAGTTTAACCACAGGAATTGAAGATAGTTTCATGACATGAAAGCCTATTGTAATTGTTGATAAATTGACTGTTTTCAATGCTACCACAAGTTGCCATTTTTACCGCTAGGCTTTGTATAACAATCATGTAAGAACGTAAAAAAGATGCTCTAGGCATCTTCTTTTACGGTATGAGGTTATGACTTAGCGGCTAGAACACTGCTGTTGGTCATCTTCATATACAGGTGTATGTTCAATACAACGGCGCTGCGCCAGTGCACGTTCTGCGCGACGGTCTTCACGTAGAAGCAACATCGTCACAATAAGCATCGCTGAAGTTAAAGCAGTTAAGTAGCTATAAGTGATCGGCATTTCAAACACTGCTTGCACACCTAGGCGAATGACTTCCAAGATTCCCCAAAACACCATACCCGCCACCATAAAACTCAACCAGCGACGATAAGGCGAAAAGAAAACAGCAATTAACGCAGCGGCGACTAAACTTAAGCCAACGATGGTTGCTAAATTCGCTGTTACCATAAAAACCTCCGTCTAAGATAAATTCAGGCGACTGATACACTGTGCTGAACTCATCCCCGATACCGTTAAAAATTAATGGATTGTGTAGCTTTCAAACTCTATGCATGCATTATGAGCAGTTTTGAAAAGAAAAAAAGGCTTGTATTTTTAGAATGCGACATACCTTGTCGCCATATTATATTGTCATTACATTTTTTTAGATTTGAACTTTTCCAAAACAAAGACGCGCTCAGTCTTGGCGTGTCATTACAAAATAAAACCCGTATTTTCAGCGCTTAAAAATATTTTTTCCAATTCTGTTGATCGTTGTTTTATCGACATTTTTCACTAACCGCTCATCGTTTTTCGCTTAAATTTGCAACAAAAAAACGCAGCTCAAAGGCTGCGTTTTTGATAACACCGAGATGCTTTAAGCACGATTTAGGTCTTTATCGTGCACACCCAATAAATACAACACCCCATCTAAGCCGACACTTGAAATGGCTTGATTGGCGTTTTGTCTCACCAGCGGTTTCGCACGGAAAGCTACACCTAAGCCAGCAATCGACAGCATCGGTAAATCATTCGCACCATCGCCCACCGCAATCGCTTGCTCAAGAGAAATGCCCATCTTATCGGCTAACTCACGTAATAATAATGCCTTACGCGCACCATCCACGATGTGACCTTTAACTTCGCCCGTCACCACGCCATTTTCAACGTCTAAGACATTGGCATGGACTTCATCAATACCAAGTTTGGCTTGTAGATACTCTGCAAAGTACTGAAAACCACCCGATAAGATAGCCGTGCGGTAGCCCAACGCTTTTAAAGTCGAAATTAAGCGTTCAGCACCTTCTGTAACGGTCAGACGTTCTGCAATTTTAGGTAGGACAGAGGCATCCATCCCTTTGAGCAGTGCGACACGTGCACGGAAGCTTTGCTGGAAATCTAGCTCACCCTGCATTGCACGTTCGGTGATTTCAGCGACTTGTGCGCCGACACCCGCTTCAATCGCCAACTCATCAATCACTTCTTGCTCGATTAAAGTCGAGTCCATGTCAAAACACACCAAACGGCGGTTACGACGGTAGGCATTGTCTTCTTGTACCGCTACATCGACATTTAGTTCATGTGACAAACGTAAACAAGCTGCACGCATGGCTGCGGCATCCAGCATTTGACCACTTAAACCGAATTGAACACAGGCGCGTTTCGGCCCATCGACTTCGCCATTTAAGACTGGACGACCAGACAGACGGGTCACGGTTTCGATGTTGAAACCTTGGTTGGACACAATATTTGTAACTGCTTGTAAGTGAGACGCTTCAAGCTCTGGCGCCAAAGCCGTGACGATATAACGCGTCCGTCCACCTTCACTCACCCACTGGTCATATTCAGTTGTAGTGATTGGTTTAAAACGTACAGTTAAACCAATATCATGTGCTAAAATTAGAATTTCCTTCATGGCCAAAGCTGTTGCAGTTTGGTCATCTGAAGAAATAACAATACCTAAGGTCAATTGGTTATGAATAACTGCTTGTCCGACATCTAAAATTTGTAATGAATGAGTGGACAATACCTGCATTAATCGAGTGAAACTGATTAGGTTGGTCTGGTCCTAAAAATGAAATAAGAATGATTTCTCGCATGAATTGACTCGGGTCTGAGCTACGACTATTGTTAGAATCATAATCGAAATTGAATATATTTTCTTTGGAAGTTTACGTTGAATGCGCCTAGACAAGGGCTATTTGCTAGCCTATTAATTGTAAGTTTTGCTTTACATACCTTTTTATTGGTATTGGCAACGACTCATCAACTGAATGAAAACCGTGCCAACCAAGGCCAACTGATGACCTCTCAATTGGTCACAGACAGTCTTGCAGAGCTGGAGCCTGCCAACACGGTTTCCCTTGCGCTTTTGGTGGATCGCTATGCGACCAATCCAAGTGTAGCTTCCATTCGTATTTTGGATGCCAATAATCAAGTCTTGCGACAGGTGGCCAAGTTCGAACACGTGATGGTGAAGTATTTGTCCGTGATGCGCTGCAAAATGAAAAGAAAGTGGGTAGCATTGAAATCACGCTCATTAAACCAAGTATGGGTGAGATTTTACGTACTCAGTGGTTAGCGATTTATTGTCCTTAGCGATTCATGGTTTACTGTGGTTAGCTTATCGCGCCATTGCGCGCCCAAGCCGTACCGAATATTTGGCACGGATCAATAACGAATCCCGCTTAAAACACGAAATTCAAGTTTTAACCCAAACCCTTGAACAGGAAAAACACCATACCGCGGTCGCGATTGCTCAAGCACAACAACAAATCAAAACCAGTGCGAAGCCTAAAGAACAAAAACCCGTGATCGTGGACAATCATTCGGTTGCGCTCAATATTCAATTCTACGACCCGAAACAGTTGATGGACTCGGTGAATACAACCGTGTCTATTCCATACTTTAATTTGTGTCAGATTTTCCTCAATAAAAGTACAGAACTGTGTTTAAAACACTACAAACTCAACAGCTCGGACATCACTACAGTTCAATCCTTTAATGAGCATGGTGCCACCCTCAGCATGTCGACAGACACACCTAATGCAGTGCCATGTTTAATGATGGTCAGCAGTGTATTCCAACTGCTTTCTGAGGTTTTGTATAAACGTTACCGCGAAGAAAAGCGCTTTGTTTTGCAAACACGTTGTGGCATTTCAACTGCAGTCGATGCAATGCAACTGTCTGCGAATCAAGCTGCTGAGCGTTTGGTCCAACAGTTGTCTGCCAAAGAAAGTGCCGTACATTTAAGTAACGAATTATTGAAAGACATCTCTGAAAGTTACCAATTGGTAAATTTACCTAATCCAACCAATGTCTTGACCCGTCATGCCTTTATGGTCAATGGCATGGGTGCGGAGTCTGCAGAGTTGGCGCAAAGCTTAAGAACGGAAATTTTAAAAGCAAAACAATCTAAAGCCTCTTAATTAGGTTCAATCATAAAAAAGCCTGACGCATGTCAGGCTTTTTTATGACAACTGTTAAATTTTAAGTTGTTTCTGCGCAATCAAATGTTGCTGCGCACTATACCTTTGCTCTGGATCGGTACAAGCTACTTTAAGCCAATGACCATCAGCTTGTAGCTCCCAAGCATTCAAACAATCATTTAAGTAACTGATTAATCCGTCTTTATAAATCTGCTTTTTCAAAGCGCGATCTAATATTGGAAAGCAGGTTTCAACACGCGAAAATAAATTACGTCCCATCCAGTCTGCGCTGGCACAGTACAGCTTTTTCTCACCGCCATGCTCAAAACAATACACACGGGTATGTTCAAGAAAACGGCCCACAATCGAACGCACACGAATATTCTCAGACATGCCTTGGACCTGTGGAATCAAACAACAGATCGAACGGATAATCAGATCGACCTGTACCCCCGCTTGTGACGCACGATACAGTGCGGCAATTAACTGAGGTTCCGTTAAAGCATTGACTTTAATGATGATACGCGCCTTTTGACCGGCTTGCGCAAACTGAATTTCTTGCTCAATCAGTTTTAACAGTTCACTGTGTAACGTAAAAGGCGCATGTAACAACGCCTTCAACTTGGCCATTTTGCCCATTCCCGTTAGTTCTTGGAACATACGGTGTACATCTTCACAAATGTCAGGCTGTGTGGTCATCAGGCCATAATCGGTATACATACGGGCATTGCCCGCATGATAATTGCCTGTGCCCAGATGGGCATAGCGGATCAACTGGGCATTTTCACGGCGTACAATCAAATCATTTTGGCATGGGTTTTATAACCGACAATGCCATACACCACCACCGCCCCAGCTTCTTGCAAAATATTGGCCACGGTAATGTTCGACTCTTCATCAAAACGCGCCCGTAACTCAATCACGGCTGTGACTTCCTTGCCATTTCGTGCTGCTTCTGCCAAGACCTGTACAATTTCAGAGTCAGGCCCACTGCGGTAAAGGGTTTGTTTAATTGCCAGTACATTCGGGTCTTTCGCTGCTTCTTTTAATAAACCAATCACAGCTGAAAAGAATCAAAAGGATGATGCAATAACACATCCTGTGCTTTTAAGGTATCAAAGGTACTTTTTTGTTTACGCAAAACTTTGGGAATGACTGGGATAAAAACTGGATGCTTTAATTCAGGTCGGTCACAACTGGTACTGAGACGTGAAAGATTGATCGGCCCATCAATGCGATAAAGTTCCTGCTCAGTTAAATCAAACTCCTTGAGCAAATAATCAATCACCGCTTCGGGACAATCATCTTCGATTTCTAAACGCACCGCACGACCAAACGGCGTGAAGACAGCTCATCTTTGAGTGCAACCGCCAAATCATCAACATCTTCCGACAAAATCAGATCAGCATTACGCGTCACACGAAAAGCATAACAACCCGTGGCTTTCATCCCTGGAAACAGATCACTGATGTGCTGCTGAATCATTGCGGTTAAAAAAATCTGCGTGTCGATATTGCCTGCCACGTTTTTCGGCATCTGAATTAAACGCGGTAATGAGCGCGGTGCAGGGACAATCGCCATCTCAATACTTCGTCCAAAAGCATCTTTACCTTGTAAACTCACAATGAAATTCAGACTTTTATTCACGAGGCGAGGAAAAGGATGTGACGGATCTAAGCTGATGGGGGTCAAAACGGGTTGAATTTCTTTGGCAAAATATTCTGCAATCCACGCTTTATGTTTTTCTAAAATATCTTGGAACTGGATGAACTGAATGCCTTGTGCTTGTAACTCAGGCAAAATCGAATGATTTAAAATTTCAAACTGTTTTTTGACGGCACGATGAATGGATTGGGACAGGTCTTCTAATATCACTTCAGTGGGAACAGCATCAGGGGTTCGTGCTATCACATTCATATCGCGTTGTTTCATCAAGCCCGCAATACGAATTTCAAAAAACTCATCTAAATTACGTGAAAAAATAATTAAAAAAGTTAAACGCTCCAGCACTGGCAAACTCGGATCTAATGCTTGTGCTAAAACTCGCTGATGAAACTCAAATAACGATAACTCTCGGTTAAAATACGTCGCCGATGAATGCTGAAAATTATCCATACCCTCTCAATGCTGTTTGCAACAGTCTGTTATGAAGTGTTTGGCAGGGATGTTAGGTAGTCTTTATGACAGTTTAGTTACAACCTCATGCCAAATAGAAAATTCATCCTGACTTTACGCTTAAAGCTGCAACAGCGTACAGTATTCAAACCGACATATGTTCCTTTTCACTTTTTCCTTGGCTGTGGCTTCTGCTTTCGCGGCCCAATAGCTGGCTAATATTGGCCCTGAAATGTTATGCCACAAACTAAAGATCGCGCTGGGTACTGCCGTAATTGGTGAAGCAGCAAAATGCACGGCAGCCCAAAGCCACGCCTAGTCCTGAGTTTTGCATACCGACCTCAATCGAAACCGCTTTACAGTCGGCATGTGGCAAGTGAAACATTCGTGCAGCTGCAAAGCCAAGTAAATAACCAATCGCGTTATGTAGCGCCACCACAGCTAAAATCAATAAGCCTGATTCTAAAATTTGTGCTTTTGAGCCGCCAATAATCGCTGCCACAATCAGCACAATCGCCACTACAGAAATTAAGGGCATCACCGAAATATAGCTTTCGACTTTATGTTTTAGCACGGCGCGTACCACCAGCCCTAAAATAATCGGGAACAGGACCACTTGCAAAATTGAACTCAGCATCGACCATGCATTAATTTCAATCCATTGGCTGGCCAAAAAATAGAAAATCGCGGGAGTCAGAACAGGTGCCAATAAGGTCGATACCGTAGTACATGCGACAGACAAAGCCGTATTGCCTTTCGCCATATAAGTAATCACATTGGATGCGGTGCCGCCCGGACAGCAACCTACCAAAATCACCCCGATCGCAATTTCAGTCGGCAAGCGAAATAATAAACACAACAGATAGGCCACGCTTGGCATCACCACAAACTGAGCTGCTACCCCAATTGCAACCGCTTTAGGACTTTGCATCACCCCTTTAAAATCATCCAATGTCATGGTCATGCCCATACCAAACATAATCAGCCCTAACATCCACGTGATATAAGCTTTCAACCAGACAAAAGTTTCAGGGCTTAGGAGCGCAATGCCTGCAAATAACACCACCCACAGAGCAAAGGTTTTTTTGAATCCAACTGGTAAATTTAAAAAAAGTGCCCATGACCTTTCCCTATTGCATGTTTTTATAATGTCGATATTAGTGATTGAGGTGAGCCGATTGGTTCAGCGCATCAGTTCACAGCATATTGTTGCACAATATCTTTGCAATACAGACGTTTCACACCATGGGCCAGCATTTCTTGCCATGCATGTTGTAAAGAACCATGTAAATCAATACCTTTGGTGGCATCGGCAATCACATAGGTTTGAAAACCGAGTTTACAGGCATCTATTGCCGTCCATGCCACACAAAAGTCAGTTGCAATCCAACAATAAACACGGTATCAATCCCACGCTCTCTTAAATAGCCTGCGAGTCCCGTTTGGGTTTTGTGATCCGCTTCTAAAAAAGCAGAATAACTATCAATATGCGCATGACATCCTTTACGAATGATCAACTGCGCTTTGGCAAGATCGAGATCGGGATGCAATTCCGCATCCTGTGTGCCTTGTACACAGTGACGTGGCCAGAGTACTTGTGTGCCATAGTCTAATTCAATCGTTTGAAAGGCCTGTTGATCGGGATAGTTGTCTGCAAAAGAAACGTGATTTTCAGGATGCCAATCTTGAGTGAGTACAATAGTGTCAAAATAATCGCCCAACTGATTAATTTTAGGAATAATTTGATCTGATCCTGCTACCGCTAAATTTCCACCAGGCGTAAAACCATTTTGTACATCCACCACAATCAATGCCATATTCTTCTGCATTCTTCTCTGTCCTTTTTGTTCTGCGCTCGAAGGCCAAGCATAGCTTAATTTATAAAACAGTATTCATCCTCGCGGGTCAAAACTAAATGACTACAACCTTGAGTGCAATGGGTATTGCGGCAAATTGAAGTAAAATAAAATATAGAACAAAATGTTGGACATTGATCTATAACGTTAAAAGGACGATGTCGTCGCTGTTTAGAGAAATCGTGTAAGCGTTAAAAGCACTTCAATCCTGACCTTGCATCCCAATATTCAGTTTGATTGGCTTCTAAGCCTCAATTGAAATGAAGAGATTCTTTCTTTAAATACCTCAATCCGCGGCCATAGGTTATGCAAAAACGCCCTTTTCAGATGCAAAATAAGATGCTTTTCTTTGTCTACCATTTGAACAAGCTGTATTTTTGTAGCGAAAGATAAAGTTTTTATACACTTTGACTAAAGCATATTGTTCTTCATGTTGTGTTCGTTCATAATTTGCATAAGCATTATTCAATGCATCAGCGCTTTGAAAATGCTATAAATTAAAATACGCACCCATCCAATCTTATGTTTTTCTGGCCTAACTGGATGGACAAATAGGATATTTTTTTAAAATGACTCAGCAAGCACAGACCATCCAAGGCTCAATTGTCGCAATCGTCACCCCTATGTTTGAAGATGGCAGCGTAGATTGGAAGGGTCTAGAGAAGCTCGTTGAGTGGCACATCGCACAAGGCACAAATAGCATTGTTGCTGTCGGTACAACGGGTGAAGCGTCTACTCTAAGCATGAAGAGCATACACAAGTGATTAAAGAAATCATTCGTGTCGCGAACAAACGCATCCCTATTATTGCGGGTACTGGCGCGAATTCAACGCGTGAAGCTATCGAGTTGACGAAAGAAGCCAAGGAACTTGGTGCAGATGCTGCTCTTCTGGTGACCCCTTATTATAATAAACCGACCCAAGAAGGCCTATATCAGCACTATAAAGCTATTGCTGAAGCTGTTGATCTTCCTCAAATTCTGTATAACGTACCTGGTCGTACAGGTGTCGATATGGCGAATGAAACGGTCATTCGTTTGGCTGATATTCCACAAATTGTGGGCATCAAGGATGCCACAGGTGATGTCCCTCGTGGTCAAGCACTGCTCGAAGGTCTTGCTGGCAAGGCAATGACCGTCTATTCAGGTGATGATGCAACGGCTTATCAACTGATTCTGTCAGGTGCAAAAGGTAATATTTCTGTGACTGCAAACGTTGCACCCAAAGAAATGAGTGATGTTTGCGCGGCAGCACTGGCAGGCGAAGCTGAAAAAGCTGAAAACCTAAATACCCAAGTTGCAAATTTACACGAAATTCTATTTTGCGAATCGAACCCAATTCCTGTGAAATGGGCACTTCATGAAATGGAGTTAATCGAAAACGGGTATTCGTTTACCATTAACACCACTTGCAGAACAATATCGCACACCGCTCCGTGAAGCACTCACAACGGCGGGTGTCATTAAATAAAGAGCACATCAATATGCAATTACGTTTAGGTCTTACTCTCGCACTTTCAGTCGTCAGTTTAGCGGGTTGTAGTTCCCTTGCAGTCAATAACGGTAGTTTGGACTATAAAGAAACCGCAGCCTTAGACCTCTTAAGTACCCTGAAGGCTCTATGGTTCGACCTGCAACGCCGTTGTATCCAGCTCCAACGGTTGAAGCGCTCGCTCTTGAACACGCACCTGTACTTGAAAACAAGCGCGGAAACCGTTTTGCAATGCCGCGCCCTCAAGCTGCTCAAGCCATTTCGAATGCCGAATCAACGGAAACGGTTGATACAGCTGTGAGTCGCCCTCAATTGATTATTGACGGAAATAAGAATCCGCTGCTCAAAATTGAGGGAAATTCTGCTACAATTTGGCAATATACGCTTGCCACCCTCAGCAGCCTCAACCATCAAATTGTTGGTCAAAGCAAAAATGGTTATGAAGCAACCATTAAAATCGATCAACAGGTCTATGTGTTAAGACTGACCGCGGTCGGCAGCAGCAACAACCTCGCTGTGTTTCAATGCCGATAACAGTTTTGCAGCGCCTGAAAAAGCCACAGAATTGTTAACCCAGATTTACCAAAATTGGCCAGCCTAGTCGTACTAGGCATTTTTTTTTGAAAAAGGTTCCCTCATGTTAAAACAAACCTTGCTCTATACTGGTAAAGCGAAATCTGTCTATGAAACAGACAGTGCAGACCACCTGATTTTAGTCTTTCGTGATGATGCTTCGGCATTCAATGGTGAAAAGATCGAACAACTAGATCGTAAAGGTAAGGTGAACAACCGTTTTAACGCCTTTATCATGGATAAATTGGCTGCGGCTGGCATTGAGACTCACTTTGAAAAACTTCTTTCTCCAACAGAAGTTCTAGTGAAAAAACTCAGCATGATCCCTGTTGAATGTGTAATTCGTAATTATGCAGCAGGTTCTTTATGCCGTCGCTTAGGTGTAGAAGAAGGCAAGGAATTAACACCGCCGACTTTCGAATTATTCTTCAAAGATGATGCGCTTGGTGACCCAATGGTCAATGAGTCTCAAGCGATTGCTTTAGGTTGGGCAACTGCTGAGCAACTTGAGCAAATGAAAGTCCTCACTTACCAAGTGAACGAAGTTCTTAAAACTTATTTGACCAAGGTGGCATGCTACTTGTGGACTTCAAACTTGAGTTTGGCGTATTCCACGACCGTATTGTTCTTGGTGATGAGTTTTCTCCAGACGGTTGTCGTCTATGGGACAAAGAAACCAAGAAAAAACTCGACAAGACCGTTTCCGTCAAGGTTTAGGTGGTGTGGTTGAAGCTTATGAAGAAGTTGCTGCACGTTTAGGTATCGACCTTTCTGATATCTAATCAGTTACAGATTCAAAAAAACCGAGCTTAATCGCTCGGTTTTTTTATTCTTTACATTTTAGACCAATGTCTTGTTATAACTGCAATACAAGCCTATAAGTTCTTTTTTAATCCCCCCTCTACAACATAAATATTAAAGTTTCATGAAATTTTATTTATTTTTTTGTAAAATAGTCATTTCAATCACATGAAATGTCACATTTCTAATGATGCTTTTCTTGTATATCTCCTGATAGAAGGCCCTATGATTTATCAATTAGATGAACTGCAATGTATCGGACAAGGCTGTTCAAAAATGGTGTTTAAGCATCCTGAGGATGAAAACAAAATCATCAAAGTCATGAATCCAAATCGAGTGGATGAAGATGGTGGCTGGAAAGGACATGGCAAACTTAAACGTAGAATGTCGCAAGGCGTTTATCGCCAATTCCGCCGTGAATTATTGCAATATCTACAGCTATGTAAAAATCATTATAAAAATAATATCTTTAGCTTTCCTGTCGAAATGCCTTATGGTTTTTGTGAAAACTTCTGTAGGCTTGGGTTTTGTGACTGAAAAAATTGTCTGCCCAAGTGGTGAAGGTATGACTTTATTTGAGTTATGCAAATCACATCAATTTGAGGAAAACACGCCAAAGCTCTAGATGACTTTTTTCAGCTTTGCTGCGACTTACACATTATCTTCGGTGAGGTAAACATCGCAGGAATTATGTATACAGAGCAGCGAAATAATAAGCCCGAATTTGTCTTGGTCGATGGTATGGGTGAGAAATTATTTATTCCAATCCGGGCTATGAGCAAAAGAATTAATGCACATAATGTACGAAAAACTGAGCGAAAAATTCGCGCCCAAATGCAGCAAATGCTGAACTTAAAAGATGAGCTTCTTCCTCTAAGCGGCTTTGTTGCACAAACCTATCTGTAAAGGGTTTTTTTCAGCGATATAATTTTCAAATGAAGAAGCCTACACACAAAATCTACCGCACAACCAATTGGCCCGCATATAACCGAGCACTCATGAGTCGCGGAAATATTGCCATTTGGTTTGATCCTGCTACGCAATGGTATGCGCCATCAAAAGGCAAACAAGGGCGAAATCAAACCTACTCTGACGCAGCCATCCAATGCTGCTTAATGATTAAATCCTTATTCCGTCTGTCTTTACGTATGGTCACTGGCTTTGTGCAAAGTCTGATTAAACTTTGCGGATTAAATTGGATAGCTCCAGATTACACCACGCTTTGTAGAAGACAAAAGCATATTGATAT